>CM052363.1:8868655-9092326 GCA_028551485.1 Casuarina cunninghamiana | reverse complement strand
GTTGCCGAGCTTCATGGGCACTTAGCTTGATCAACGAAGGTGGGAAACTTGGTGGAGATTCCATAAGTTCAGCCTGTGTCAACGTTTTCTCATGGAATTTTCTTTCTGGGCTAAGCAGGTACCCCACAGCTGCTGGGCTAATTATGCAATAATGTATAGACTTTATGTGTAGTGTTAGGACCGGCTTGACTCAGACACATGGCAAGTAAAAGGGTATTTTGGACAAACGAGGAAGAGGAAGAGAAAGAAACAAAAAGGAAGGAGGAACACGAAGGGAAGGATGGATTGAGAAGTGTCGCTTTACTTTCCTTTTATTACTGTTCTTACTGCTTTGCTTATTGCTTTCCTTTATGCTTTCCTTCGATTATGTCTTTATCTGCTTTTGTAGTTCCATGGTAATGTAGTCGTACTCTGATTCAGATGTTGCTGTAGATCTCTGTATTGAACTTGTATTCAGGGATTTTTATCCAAATTAAGGGGAAACACTGCCCAAATTTCCCCTAGAATATGCCTTATCCTAACAGTGGTATCCAGAGCTACCGATCTAGCGCCTCAAACCCGGAAGTAGACAATGGCCGACCACGGGGCTCGCCTCCACCATCTCGAAACCCGCTTCCTCACCATTGAAGGTCAGAACCTCTCCCTCCTACAAAAAATGGACCTCCTTTTACAAAACACGGCCCCGTCCTCCAACCCTCCTTCCTCACCCCCCCCCACCCCCGACCCTACCATTTCGACCGAACCATCCCCGCCCATCCCACTCCCCGACCCTACTCCTCTTCCCCTCACCGCACCCCACATTTCCCCCGTTTCTTGGACCGTCGCCGATACACCCAACCCACCCGTCCTCGTTGAAGATTTAGATCAACTTTCCCCCTCTTTTCCCACTTCCCTTACCACCGGGCCTTCCACCGTTCCCCTTCTCACTCTCACCCTCCATTCCATTACCCACACTTCCACCACCCTCCTCACCTGCCCGCAACCCACCTATGCCGCGAGCCCCCTTCGGTACGCCTCGGCGATCGCGACAGAGAGCACCATCCCACACCTTCCAGCACCACCCCCAGCATCGTCTCCGGCCGACCCAACGTCGGGGGGGCCGCCCCATGCCATCCGCAGCAACCCGCTTCCCCCACGGGTCCTCTCCCCTGGGCCCTTGGGTGCCCCCTCCCAGTCACAAGCCCCCACCTAGGGCCCATTGTATCCGGCCTCCACAGGCCCTCCTCTCCAGCCCACCTCCCTTGGGCCTGGGCCTCTGACGGCCCCTTCCCAGGCCCCCACATGGGGCCCAGCCTCCTCTCTAGCCCCCACCTGGGGTCCTCCTCAGCCCGCTGCTCCTACCAGCGGGCCTGCTCAGCACCAGTCCACCCCACTTGGGCCTTCTTCACAGGCCCCCACTTGGGTCCAACCCCCCCTGCAGCCTCCTCAACAGCCCACTCCCCCCGGGCCGGTCTCCATAGCCCACACCTGGGCCCCGTCTCAGCCCGCTGCTCCTCCCAGCGGGCCTACTCAACATCAGTCCGCCCCACTCGGGCCTTCTTCACAGGCCCCCACTTGGGTCCAACCCCCCCTACAGCCTCCTCAACAGCCCACTCCCCCAGGGCCGGTCTCCACAGCCCACACCTGGGCCTCGGGCCCTCAGCAGCTTCTTGCATGGGCTCCCCCCCTTACTCAGGCCCCCACCTGGGGTCCTTCTCCGCCTGCAGCCCCCACCAGCGGGCCCTCTCAGCAACCCTCCGCCCCTGCTCCGGCGGCCACCCCATCTGGCCTTGCTTCCACAGCGCCCCCGTGGACCTCAGTACCACAACATGCCCCTACTTGGGGGCCGCCCACAGCACCGGCTCCCACCTGGGGCCCGTCCATAACCTCCCCCTACGGGCCTTCTTCGAACCAGCCTGGACCCTTTTCGCAGGCCACACAGCCTGGGCCATTTTCCCCAGCACCCACCTGGACCTCGAGCCCCCAACAGGCCCCCACCTGGGGCCCGTCTCAGCCCACAGCCCCCACCTGGGGCCAATCTCAGCCCACAGCCCCTACTAGCGGGCCTCATCAGACTCAGCCTGCCTCTTAGGGGCCTCCACAGCCCCAACAAACCTCCGGGGGCCCAACCTTCTACACCCCACCCGGTGGTCCCTCCCCCTCGGCCCCCACCTGGGGCCCGTCTCAGCCCCACTCGGTCGTCGGGACCCCTCCCAGGCCGCCGGTATCCACGTGGGCCCCTCCCTCCTGGAGCTCCCACATTCCGGCCACCACTCAGCCCGCCCAATGGATTCCGCAAGCCCCACCTCCTTCCACCGGCCCCTCGCAACTCGCAGCTCCTGCTTGGGGTTCCACACCACCAGTTCCTGCTGCTGGTACCACCGACCAGCTCACTGCTTGGTCACCAACCCCCACCAGCAACCTTGGTGGGTTTGCCCACGATTCCCTTGCCACACCAGGTAACCCCTCAAATCGCCCTCAATGACCGGATTTTCCTGTGTTTTGGGGGGACAAACCCCGTGATTGGCTGAACACTTGTGAATTCTTCTTTCGATTTGAACCTATGAACACGTATGAGAAGGTAGAATATGCTGTGATTTATCTTCAAGGCGCGGCCTCGGAATGGGTCCGCCCTTATCTCCGGCATAAGGGCCGTGTGACTTGGGAACAGTTTGCCATTGATGTTTGTCGGAAGTTTGCCTGCGACACATTTGGGGTTCCCATGGCAGAATCTCACCTCCTTAGACAAACCCTCACCGTGCAACTCTATGTGGAGGAATTTGATCGTTTAAGGTATGAGCTCTTAGCCCAAAACCCCCGTTGGCCTGACATGGATTTTTTAACTGCTTTTGTTGTGGGGCTGAAAGAGGATATTAGGGCCCATGTGATCTTGTCCCGCCCTATGGATTTAGATTCGGCCTTTCAGCATGCCTTGATGCATGAGAAGTATATGTTGCCACTCACCAAAGGACACACCCCCCCTCCACCAGCAGCTACTCGCCCTCCTGCTACCCCACCCCCACGCCTCCCCCCAGCTCGACCTTGGGCTGCTCGGGCCGCCCCCCCTCGGAGGGAGGTGCATTTTCCCACGAGACGTATTACCGACTCTTAGATGCAAGCACGCCAGGCCCAAGGGTTATGCTATTATTGTGATGAAAAGTATGTTCGAGGTCATGTCTGTAAAAAGAAACAACTGTTCTTGTTGCTCGATGAGGATGAAACCGGGGAGGAGTTCGATGGCGAATTGACCCTCATTCAACAGCTTACCGAGGTCCCTGTAGACTCAGAGGCGGAGGACACTCTCTCCATACATGCCATGTCTGGGGGTTCTTCTTCCGCTACATTTAGACTAGCGGCTCTCTCGGGCACCGTTAGAATCAACATGCTTTTTGATATCGGTGCTACACACAATTTCATTGAGGAGATTAAACCCTTTCGGGTTAAGATAGCGGGGGATCATCAGCTGCAAGGCAACCTCAAGTGTAGTAATTTTGCATGGAAGATACAAGGCCACCAGTTTTCGATGGAGGTTCGCTTGCTGCCATTGGGGGGTTGTGACGCAGTACTAGGCATGCAGTGGGTTGAGAGGGTCAACCCTATCAGCCTAGACGTGGTAGCACATACCCTCACTATCCACCTAGCAGGGGAACTCGTGGTTTTATGTGGCTCCCGCGGGAAGGGGGTCTCCTTAGCGACCTTAGATGGGTCGAGTTTTTGGAGTTGGGTGACAGAGCACCCCCATTGCGTTGTGGGACAACTGCAAGCACTAGATGTAGATCAAGAGGAAATTGTTCCCGCCCCCTTGGAGGACCTGATGAGGGAGTTTGAAGATGTGTTTGCTACACCCACACAACTTCCCCTGAGTAGGGAATTTGACCATCATATTCCACTTCGAGAGGGGAGTGAGCCGGTTAATGTCTGACCTTATCAGTACCCGTTTGTTCAGAAAGTTGAGATCGAAAAGATGGTTGATGAGATGTTATCGACCGAGGTTATCCACAACAGTTCCAGTCCATTTGCCTCACCCGTATTACTAGTGAAGAAACATGATGGGAGTTGGAGATTTTGCGTGGATTACAGAGCCCTAAACGCACTCACTATCAAAGATAAATTTCCGATCCCGATCATTGAGGAGCTCCTAGATGAACTCCATGGAGCAGCATGGTTCTCCAAGCTGGATTTGTGCTCTGGGTACCACCAAGTGTGAGTATTTCCTTCCGACATTCCCAAAACAGCCTTCAGGACACACCAAGGCCACTATGAGTTTCTAGTCATGCCTTTTGGCCTGACCAATGCCCCAGCCACCTTCCAGGGCTTAATGAACCATATCTTCAGACCGCATTTGAGGAAGTTTGTACTGATCTTCTTTGACGACATCCTGGTATACAGCCCCTCTTGGGAAGCACATGTTCACCATCTACAGCTAGTCCTGCAGCTCTTAAGGGATAATAAACTATTTGCCAAAAGGAGCAAATGTGCATTTGGGCGACGGCAGATTGATTGCCTGGGGCATATTATCTTGAGCAAAGGAATTGAGGCGGACCCCCAGAAGATTAAGGACATGTTAGCATGGCCGTAACCAGTCACAGTGCGAGGCTTGCGGGGATTCCTAGGTCTCACCGGATACTACCGAAGGTTCGTGAAGGACTACGGTCAAGTGAGCCGTCCACTTACTCAGATGCTCAAAAAAGACAGCTTCCAGTGGACCCCAGAGGCAGTGAGTGCCTTCGAGCAGCTCAAGAGAGCCATGAGCTCAACCCCCGTGTTAGCCCCACCTGATTTCCAGAAATCCTTTGTTATTGAGACAATGCCTGTTATGGAGGAATAGGCGCGGTACTTATGCAAGAAGGGCGACCTATCGCGTACTTGAGTAAGGCTTTGGCACCAAAGCACTTGGGACTATCCACTTGTGAGAAAGAACTCTTGGCGGTGGTGATGGCAGTTCAGAAATGGCGGGCATATCTGTTGGGGACTCATTTCATCATCCATACCGACCATAGTAGTCTCAAGCACTTGCTGGAACAGAGAGTATCTACACCCGCTCAGCATAAGTGGCTGACTAAGCTGCTTGGGTTTGACTATGAGATCCGACATAAGTGCGGGACGGAGAACAGGGCGGCCGATGCCCTCTCCAGACTTCCTACAAATTCCGAGGAGCCCGAATTACAAGTGCTGTCCGTGGTACAGCCACATTGGATTCAGGAGGTACTACAAAGTTATGAAGGGGACGATCACATTCAGAAAATAATTAAGGAACTCCTCATTAACGCCGCAGCTCAGCCAGAGTACAGTATGGATAAGGGAGTATTGAGGTTCAAGAACAAAGTGGTGGTGGGCGATCAAGGACCCCTACGTGAGCAGATCTTGCAGCAACTTCATGACTCTAGCATTGGAGGCCACTCAGGGATCCGAGGAACCTTGAAAAGAGTGCAACAACACTTCTACTGGCTGAACATGAGACAGATGATCGAGGCATGGGTGGCCAAGTGCGATGTGTGTCAGAGATACAAGTCAGAACGTGTGCCGACGCCCGAGTTATTGCAACCCTTACCGGTTCCTAACCAGGCTTGGCAGGACATATCCATGGACTTTGTGGAAGGATTACCACCTAGCAAGGGGAAGAACACAGTTTTGGTAGTAGTGGACCAGTTTACAAAATATAGCCACTTCATTGGGATGAGTCACCCCTTCAGTGCAGCACAAGTGGCGAAGGTTTTCATAGACGGGGTAGCCAAGCTACATGGACTGCCTAACACAATAGTGAGCGATCGAGATCCCATATTTGTAAGCAAGTTTTGGGAGGAATTGTTCAAGATCTTAGGAGTAAAGTTGTTACGCAGCACCTCTTATCATCTCCAGACAGATGGTCAGACTGAACGGGTTAACCAGTGCTTGGAGCAATACTTGCGCTGTTCAAGCGGTGAGAGACCTCGGAGATGGCATGCATGGTTACCATTAGCAGAGTGGTGGTATAACACAAACTACTACACTGCCCTGGAGATGACACCCTTTGAGGCCCTATACGGGTATAAACCCTGACAACCACCCTACCACAACTTTGAGTGCACAAGAGACCACGAAGTGGATGACTTCCTGCGTGAGAGGGCAGATAGGCTCGAGTTGATAAGGTCCCGCCTGCGGAAGAGTCAGGCACGGATGTCCTTCCATGCGAATCATCATCGTGTGGAGCGGAAGTTCCAGATAGGGGAGTCGGTATACCTCAAGGTCCAGCCCTACAGACAGTATTCCTTATCAGAAAGGAGGGACCGCAAATTGGCCCCTAGATACTACGGACCTTACATGATTATAGAATGGATGGGCCAAGTGGCCTATAAGTTAGCCCTACCACCGGAGGCTATTATCCACCCTGTTTTTCATGTGTCACAGCTTAAGCGAGTTGTTGGACAGCACTGCAAGCTGTACCCTGGGATTCCAATGTTGGACGGAGAAGGCCGACTGTTGGTTGAGCCTGAGGCGGTGTTGGATCGTCGCTTAGCACGTCAAGGAGATGAACCAAGAGTGGATTTGCTGATACAGTGGACGGGGCATCCAGATCATGAACCCACCTGGGAAGACATCGAGTATATCAAGAAACAATACCCCCACTTTCAATTTAACCCTTGAGGGCAAGGGGTATTTGAAGGGGAAGGGATTGTTAGGATCGGCTTGACTCAGACATGTGGCAAGTAAAAGGGTATTTTGGACAAACGAGGAAGAGGAAGAGAAAGAAACAAAAAGGAAGGAGGAACACGAAGGGAAGGATGGATTGAGAAGTGTCGCTTTACTTTCCTTTTATTACTGTTCTTACTGCTTTGCATATTGCTTTCCTTTATGCTTTCCTTCGATTATGTCTTTATCTGCTTTTGTAGTTCCATGGTAATGTAGTCGTACTCTGATTCAGATGTTGCTGTAGATCTCTGTATTGAACTTGTATTCAGGGATTTTCATCCAAATTAAGGGGAAACTCTACCCAAATTTCCCCTAGAATCTGCCTTATCCTAACATGTAGCCTGCGTGCCAAAGCTGGTAACCAGTGTGTGAAATCATAGAAAATGAATTGGGGTCTGAGTTGGTGAAGAGAACCCTCTAGTGTTGCTTCAGTATTGTCCATAGCTGTCATGAGGAGGGAGGACAATGTGAAAGGAACATCCGCAGTGGTTTCAGCACCGGGGGGTAGGTCATCTACGTGCTGAACGGTGATAGGAAAGAAAGAAATGAGTTCTTTGTGCAGATTTAAAGGCTCTAGCTTAGCCTGAGTTTTATTTGGCGAAAAGAAAGAGATTCTATGACCTCTCTCTGCAAGTTTGTTGGAAATGTGCAGGAACGGGGTAAGTTGGCCCATGGCAAACCATGGGTACATGACTATGTGAAAGGTTTGGCCACTCATACTTGCTTGAAAACAAACTGAATGCAGTCAAAGAATCATGAAGAGAAATAAGTAAAGACGCTTGGCAATAAAAGACCTTCGGAAAGCAATGGATGAAAAAAAAGTACTTGCTTGTCTTGGTAGAACTGTTAATGAACGGTGTGAAAGGCAATACAATATTAATAACAATAAGTGATTGTAATGCTGCGGACACTATCAGTAAAGTCAAAAATAGGATTAGCCCAGAAGTGAGAGATAGGACTATCCATTTATATTGTTAGGAAGGCAACAGAAAAGTGTTGATCAAGTGCAGAAATTCAAACAGTTCCATCCCACCAGCAACTTTTCCAGCAATTCCTCCATGGCAGTCAACCTCAAATCTGAAGGCAGTGGGATTATGATGATCCCTTAACTTTCAATGGCTCACAATTCCCCTTCGGCTTGTTGAAGTTGTAGGATTCCCTCAACAATCATGCCACCACCACCAACTACCCTAATAATTCTGCTGCATGTGACTGATGTTATGGGTTCATAATTAATGCACTGGCAGCAAAGCAGAATTGTTGACAAAGGGAGTACATACACAAAGCCAACACTGTGTGGGGTCTGGTGCCCATGCTAGGTGTAGAAGAGGGGTCGGCCAAGGGCCAACTTGCAGAAAGCCAGCATTGTGTTGGTCTAGTGCCCATTCTTGTCTCAATTTCTTTTGTTGCAGTCATGGGAAACAATAGACCCCTACTGATTACCACATTCAGTTGTAGAGCTAGAGATCAATTGACTACTACTACAAGTAGTATGAACATCATATAGTGAAATTCGTATTTTGTGACACTATTCTCTTTACAGATATTAGTAAAAATCTCCTTGTTAAATTTTGGTTTCCGTTAAAAATCTTCTAACTGTTAAATTCCAGATGTAGAGTTTGGAAGCAACAAGAGGCATGGATTGCCCCAGTGTTGCTCACATCCTCGAGTTATGCTTATGGTTGGAGTAGCCTCAACAGAGACAACATTCAAATGACTTCAACACATTGAGGTATATTACCTTCTCCTTCTATCCTAATCCCTCACGGAAATTGAATTACCCAATTTTACCTTCATTGTCTTTTGTTTTCTCTCTTAGTATTTTGTGGTTGCTAAATTTTAAGTGCAAAAACAATGAAACCAATTGAAGCACCAAAGAAGAAAGGAACAATGATTTGAAACTTACTCAAAGATGTAGGGTTCTATAGTATTTGTAACAAGACAACAACTTAATGATAATTATATACTTTCTTGTCTTTCTCTTCTCCCATTTGTAGAATTTTGCTAATGATCTTTCACTAGTTATGTGAGAAATGATAAATACAAGTTACTCTTTTTTATATACTTTTGTGTGAAAAGAGTTAATCAAGTGCAATAATTCAAACAGTTCCACCCCACCAGCAATTGTTCCAGCAATTTTTTCCATGGCAATCAGCCTTAACTTTGGAGGCAGTGGGCTTATGATGATCCTTACAATTCCAATGGCTCACGATTACCCTTCAACTTGCTGAAGCTATAGGATTCCCTTAACAATCTCGCCACCTCCAATGATTCCAGTGCATATGACTAGTTGTCTAGGTTCTGCATCAATGCATTGGCAGCAAAGAAGAGGTGTTGACAAAAGGAGTATGTGCAGAAAGCCAGCTCTGTGTCGGGCCTAGTGCCCATGCCAAGTGAAGAATTGAGACCAGATGAGGGAGAACTGCAGAACGCCAGCTCTGTGTCGGGTCTATTACCCATTCCTGTCTCAATTTCTTCAATTGCAAGTCATGGGGAAACAACAAAACCCCACTAATTACCACTTTGAGTAGAGCTAGAGATCAGTTGACTATTACTACAAGCAATATGGACATTATATTAGTGAAATTCATACTGTGTGAAACTGTTCTCTTTATGGATATTAGTAAAAGTCTCCTTCTTGTTAAATTTCAGATGTAGTTAAAAGTCTCTTGATTGCTGGATGCAGAGTGAGCAAAATCAGTAAAATATGGAAGAAACAAGAGACATAGATTGACCCAAGATTACTCACATCCTAGAGAAATGCATACTCTTGGAACTCCATCAATGGAGACAAAATTCAAACCACGAGGCATCTTTAACTCATTCAGGTAATGTTTCTCTCCATTTATTCTCATGGAAGTTGAAGTACCCGACTTTACTTTCATTCTCTTCTGCTGCCCTCCTAGAATTTCGTGATTGTTGAATTTCAGGAGCTAAAACAGTAAAACCAGTAATACAGGAAAAACAAGTGACAGGATTCAAAGCTTATAAGGCTGTAGGTCTTTACAACTTTTGCAAGTAGTGAACAACGAAGTGGTAATTATACACTTTCTTGTATTCTGTTTTCTATTCTTAGAATTTTACCACTTGTGATTCTTCACAGGTGATGAGAAACGTTAAATGTAAGTTACTCTTTTTTATATAGATTTTTATAAAAGGAGTTAATCAAGAATGTTGCAATTTGTGGTTCTGCCCTCAGAATTTCGTTATAGTTCCAAAGGCATATTTTCTTGTTCACCCGTTTCAGTGTGATTTTCAGCGTTGAATCTATTGGACTACTAAATTGGAAATTGGTTCAGCTAAAATTGCATATATTGGACTTTCCAACCTGATCGATTTTAGTAGTCCTAATCGTGTGTTTGTTTTTCAAGTCTAGCGGACAGAGTAGATCTAGTTCTCCCTTTTTTCGGGTAGAAATAGAGGTATCTAGTTCTCCCTTTCAGAAACTAAATACTATATTTTCTTATCTTTGGCATTATTTTTTCCTTAACAAATCTCTAGGTGTTAGAATATTGGGCAATTTAACGCAAAACTTGAACGCAACCGAATCTACCTCGTCATACATATAAATTTGTTGAAGATAATCTGAAATGAAATAGAATTGTTGTCAATTAATGTCTCTCTATTTCCAGGAACTTTAACTCCTAAAAGCTTGTGCTAACTAGTGTTAAGGATGAGATGCAATCACGAGGCTTTAGGAGTCTTTGCTTTCTTTCCTTAATGCATCTACAGAAAGCGGTATTTCTCCCATTAGGGACTGAACATGTTACAAAATCTTAGAATTCCAAATTGTGAAAGCTTGACGGTGCTTTGAGGTTTTGGATACTATCTATGAAGAGGGATTCGGTTGGCTATTGTCTTTGTCAATGCTAGCGATTTTGAGATGACTTATTGATGGTCAAGATGTGACAGAGAGACACATGAGGACTGGTCCGAGATTCTTCACATCGCAAAATTACATACTGGGTAAATCTCGACTGATTCAAGCATGTTCCTTAACTTTTTATCTTATTTTATCATACAAGGTAGCTTATTGTGGAGCTCTATTTCCATTGTGTAAATAATTTGAAAAGTAATCCTTACTAGTGCTGGATTAAATATTTTGAGGGCCCGAATTTGGATAGTGTAGAGCAGAAATTAGCTTTTTGTACAATTGTTTATCTGTTTCAATTTTGTAATGTTGCCTATAGCTTATGGAATAGAATAAAAGTGATTTTTTACATTATTTTATTCAGTATCTAGATGTGCATAATTATGGAAAAGCATTTCACTTTATGTTGCAATTTGTTTGGAATTCTTATCTTTTGTTTTGATTGTAATTCTAATTAAATAGGATTCTGAACTTACTCTAATTCCATTTCTATGAGTTTTTATATGGTAGTTAGCTTAGTTCAAGACAATAAGTTAATGTTCAAAAGCTCCATTTTTCAAGTGAAATTTTTTTCAATGTGTGAAAGCCCATGTAGTATAATTTGTCAATATATTTTTTGATATTGGTGTTTGCTTTTCACTTTAGAATTTATTCCATGTACATTGGTTGCTATCTAGAGTAAAGCTATGAAGTTGAGGAATGAAGCCGAGGTTAAATACAAGCTAACCAAGAGATGAAATGTTTAGTGACTTATCCAACTTAACATCAAATTACCTAATATTGAACGCAAACTATTATCCTTACCTAGGCAATAACCTCTCCGTCATTGCTAATCAAGTATCCTAACCTGCATGTTAGCGAGTAATTTCAAAACCAAAACTTCCTAAGCTACTCTACATCTAAGAGAGTTTACTCTATATAGTGGGGAGGATGATTCCAATTGACCTAATACCTTGGTGGGTTAGATTTGTGACAAAAAGTTATGCATATAGATAGAACATGACTTTGCTTCATGATTGAATAATAGATGTTCTTTTGTTGATGAACTATTCACTTCGATGTGGTCACCAGTTAAAATGTTTTTAAGTTTCCGTTAGAACCTTAACATATATGAACTGATCTTTCTTGTTGACATGCATTTTCTCCACGCCTCCACCACCTCCCAGGGTTTAAACAGGATGCTACCAGGGACTCAAATCGCTTGCATTTTTTCCACATTCTTGGAATCCAATTGCTCCAAAAAGTAAACCCCAGGAAAAGGAAAAGACAGGGTAACCCCAGACGGATTCACGGGAACCTCCTCCTCTGCCCACTAACACTGCCACTGCCGCCACCACAACCACCACCAAGAACAGTTCGACAATTTCCCCATGACGAGCAACTCCAACTTTGGCAGGGTTGGGTGTTGAAACCTGATCAAATATAAGAGTTAGCCAGCTGAGTGCAGCAGGTTGTAAGAGCAATTGTGAATAGACCACGATTCCCACACTGGAAACGAACAGTCTTGAGGTCCAAGAGTCGCCTGTCAACTCTCTGGTGGAACTCGATCTGCCTTCAACTCTTTGAAGTCATTGGATTCCCTCAACAAGGCTCCCTACCGACAGCTGCAACACAGCCATTCCATACGATGGATCATCGGCTTCAACATTGATGTGTCGGTGACATCGGCTGCCCAAAAGAAGAGAGGCCAGCCGAAGAAGTATAGGTGGGAAGACAATGTTGTGGCACCCATGCCCATCTCGGCTTCTTCCACCGTTATTCATGGGAAACATTGGGGAACATTACCATCACTGGCCACGAATCATTGTGGAAACTATCCCTGAAGATGACTACTCACTGGTTGCCCTGCTCAGGGAAGAAGTAGCTCAATGCTTTGGGTAAAGTATTAAAACTTTGTTGCTTTTGTTCATTTGTGCTTGATTTCACTCTGCATGTTATTGTGGTGAAAGCTGGCGAGATAAGCGATTGGATTTTTACTAAAATGGCTTGATGATGTTGCACATATATGAATTTCTGTTGGACTTTAACTTAATTTGTTGTGATAGGAATTATGTGATGTTGAACACTTTTCTTTGTTACGTTATGTGGCTGAAGAATGATCCTTAGTTAATTCACGTAATTCTTTGGAAAGAAAGTGTTAATGGTTCTTCTATTATTTAAGCTTGATTCCTTTTGGACGTACTTCTATGACCATTTCTGCATAGATGAGCTAAGCTATAAAGAGAGACAATCAGGTTGAAACTACTTAAAGATGGCATCCAACTTTGTATAAAGAAATAATTACCGGATTAGGATTACCGGATTAGGATATGGGAAGAGAACATTATATCATGACTCTTACTTGATGTAATGATTAAGGCCTTCAATACGGATTAGAAATACTTGCCCCTTGCAAGGAAGGGGCTATTCTTGGAAAAATACTTGGATTGGGCTTTACAAATGTAAATGTGGTTTAAAGATGTACAAAGAACCCATTAGTAAATTGCTTAATGGGAGAAGTAGCAACTAATCCATGGTAAGGATGGAAGTCTGGGAGTAGACAAGGGAGTGTGAATGATTTCCTCACATGTAATAAGATTGAGGAGTCAGTCTTCTTCTGGAACAAGATTTGGGCTGGAGTTCCGTTGCAGACCTGCAAATTGGGGGCCACTTAGTCAAACAATTGCAATAATAAAATAGACTGGATAAAGTAAATTTAAAATGGAGCCCAATGGAAACTTTGGATAAGATTTAGTCAAATTTTGAATCTTCTGTTAAAGATTCAGTCATGTCTTTTGAGGACCCAATAATTTGGTGAGCTGCAAACAAGGAAAGCTAGTCTTGAGTATTTCATTCCTACTCTCAACAAGGCAAGCTAGCTAGAGGAATCCTTGAGGACTCAAATATGGCAAATGTGCAGGTCTTTGGCTATCTTTAAACACAAAACACTTTGTTCATCGTATACAAATTACTCTTCCCCCATCATAGTTTCTTCTTCTAACTTATACTCTCTTATCTCCAATTTCTGTTTCATATCAAAGCTAGCATTGTGCATAAGCACTACCCTTAAACAATGGTAGAGAAATTAGCTTTACCCTTCCCTTCAACAACAAATGTAGCAAACTTTGAAAAACAACTACTTTTCATGGGTACCTAGGCTAGCATGGCTTTGTGGTGATAAGACCACTGGCTCGCCAAATTTTCCAACAGCATATGCCATTGGGAATGTTGTCACGGCCCCTCTCCTATGGTTTGATAAATAGGGTAACAAAAGCCTATGCTGCTCAAGACAAAGAACATAAAAGGGATATAGCCAGCAGAAACTCAAAACGGTACGAAGCAGGGGAACCTGTTGTTGGATTCTTAGGAGAACCAACAGAAATAAAGTCTGAATACTATTTACTCTATTCAGAACATCAAAGAACCCACAAAAGCTCTATCTGCAAAGCCTCAAATCCCACCAAGATCCGGAGCCACCACTTAAGGCAATATGGTTCAACCAGCGCAGAAACACCAGCCAACCCAGCTCATCTTCTTCAGATTGCGGTACTAGTTTTCCTCCCTCGGAGAATCAGATGAACAACAAAAACCAAGGCATTCCTGAAAAATCCAAGGAGCAAGAATTCTCTTAGATGGGTCTCAAAGGCCAGTCACAGCAACGGAAGCTGCCTTAATTTGGCAATTAGAAAATGTAGTAGCACAGAATCAAATGCTACAACAAAGTCCGAAAGCAACTTTGAAGGCAGCCGAAGAATACAAAGAATAAGAATCTCATTCTGAGGATTTTGATTCAAGGAAGACGGGCTCTTCTCTTGCTACCTCATCAGCCAAGAAGTCCAAAATATAGATGACTAAGAAGAACTACAAATATTCAAGGTAAAACAGCAACCATTCCCTTCACCTCAAGATTGGAACTTCCCACTCAGATATAAGAAATCGATTAAAGCCATAGCCTTTTTGATACAAGACAATTAGTTAGTTTCATGAACCAGAAAAGCTTCCTAGAAGATTGCTAAAGCTCGTGCTCTAAGTTCTTCAGAGCAGCCACTAATGAATTGTTTGAAGTCATGCTTAAAAGCATACGGATAATCCTTAAAGTAGTAACTGGTTTTACTTTTACAACAATCTTTTATGAAACAGATCTTTCAAGAAAGGTCATTCTCCTAGGATTTGATATTATCCAACAAAAATGTTCGGCAGGCACCAAATGTATTAAAGCTAAGCGCCTACATGCTCTATCGAAGGACTTTCTCAAATATGTTTCAAGTATTAAAAATGATCCAAATCAATTGTGCAAATAGTCATAGACTCATTCTCAACCCTCATAGAAGAATAAATAATTTTTCATTACTCGTTAATTTAAAAGAAACGAAGATATGAGGGACTCTAAAAGGCCCAGGAGGGCGAGAGCAAGTTGCCAGCAACTAGAGTGCCACCTAGAGAGTGGGCCGTCAGAGGTGGGCCATCGGGGTGTCCGATGCGGAGAGTGGTGGAATTGTCTCGGGCCGAAAGGCCTAAGCCTGTTGGCTAGTTAGGAATCAATCTTTTTGACCCGTGACAAATTTGTCCTAAGAAAGAGAAAATGACCACTAAATTGAAAGCAGTCCAAGATTAAAGGAACCTAATGTCCTTAAATTATGCTTCAGGATAATTACTATTCACAAGACAAAAATTGCTTCACGAACCTATATATATTAAGCAATAAATCAAGAGCAACTCGCAACACGAAAAGAATTACAAAAAGAAAAAAGAAAAAGGGTTAATGTGCATCGAGGGAAATACTTTATCCAATATCCATAAAGATAGTATCATTTACACTTATTATCAAAAGAATGTATTAGTTTAAATTCATTGGTTGCCTCGATGATATCTCTGTACAGGATATTAAAGTCACAGACTAAAAAAACACATGGACGCAGCATTTAGTAGGATCGCAAAATATATGACAAGAAAATGATATTATACTTTAAAGTAAAAAATAGTTGCTTAAACGACTGAGTATAAGATCTCAATTAAATAAGAAGAAGATGAATTGATTACATGGCCTGTTTGCTGTAGTAAAAAACGTTACATCAGTTAATCAACCTCTTGATATTCTACACTTACATGGACACTGACAACCATCTATCATGTTCAACTTTTCCCTATTCTATTCTAAGCATGGGAAGACCCAGACTTTCATAACCGCATTTAGCAGTAGGAAGAAATAAAGAAAAGAAGGAAACTACAGGGAAAGAAAACCCTGTACCTAAGCCGCCAGTTGTGGTTATTGCTGGTTCACATCTTTTTCATTTTAGAACTCCTTACAACAATAGGTTTGGTTGACAATTCTTCTATGAAATAGACAATGAGGGGAATTAATTATTCAATGATGTTCATCCAAGAGTTGGTCTGGATGCAGACTTATATGACTTTTATAAAGATGATGGGAATCCAAGATGACGTAGGCATAAAGACAACCTAAATTTTAGGGAAACGGCAACCAATGGCTCTACATGGAATACTTTTGCAATAGCAATCGTTGTGAATTCTGTTGGGACTGCAATAAGATCTGTGGATCGTTCTAAGAACAAAAAGTAATTAAGTTTCTATTTGAAATCATCACAACAAATACTTTTTTTAATTATTATGCCAGTTTACGAAATAACAGAGCATGCAATGAATTCTTAATTCATGCTTAAAAATAACTTAAGAAAATATTTATCAAATAAAATCATTATTTTAGTTTTATCCGTAATTTTGATTTCACCAAAATAGGCCTTCAGTTTATTATTTATGTGGTGAAGTTCAGCCAAACCTATTCCATCCCTTGATTTATGTAAAACAAACAAAAAGAAGATGTAACTTATGTGATGTTGGAGTTTGCCATTGAACCATAAATTGCAAGGCCTTTTCTTCTAGTAATTTCTATCACATCTTTTCTTTATTTCTTCTTATCCACAAATGCATAGGTGGGCTGATAATTGATTCAATAAAGCATGTTAGTAGTGGAGCAAACAACCTATTTATTTAGTCTTCAAAATAATAGTGGAAACACTCCATTATTAAAGCAGCCATTTTTTTTATAAGAGTTTATAAGATGTACATTATTATTGTCTTATTGCTTTAATTAATAGAAAAATAAATATTTCTTTCTTTTATTTTCCCTTTCCTTTAATCAATAGAAAAATAATTATTCCCTTCTTTTTTATTCCCCCTTTTCTTTTTCGTTCTCTTTAATTAAAAATAATTATTTCAAGTCAAGCTCTCCCCTTTTTATTTCCTTTCCTTTAATAAATATAAAAATGGTTTTTCTAAGTTAAGGTCTGCCCTTTTTTTTATTTCCTTTCCTTGAATAATCAGAAAATAACTTTTCTAAGTCAAGGTCTCTCCTTTTTTATTTTCTTCCATTCAATAAATAGAAGAAAAAATTTCTAAGTCAAGATTTGCCCTTTTGCTTTCTCCCCTATCTTTTTTTCCTTTCTCTTAACATTTTCGAAGGTACATCCAATCCATGCGCACACCATCTTCATGTATGTGGATAGAGGTTGGGAAAAATGTTAGGAAAAAAATAAAAAAGAGACAAAGAAGACAGAGAAGAGAAGGAAAAAAGGGGAAAAAATGACAAACGGTAAGAAGAAGGGAAAGGAGTAGAAAAGAGGGAAGACTGTGACTAGGAATAGTTATATTTCCATTAATTAAAAGAAATGGAAAAGGAAAAAAGGGGAGACCCTGATCCTGATTTGCTATTTTTCTGTTGATTAAGGCAATAATACAATAATAATGTATATTTTATAAACACTTTTTGTAAAAATGGTCACTTAAATAATGGAGCAACGTCAGCTCCTTTTATTAGAATATATTATACTTTAAAAATATTATACTGATATTACAAGAAAATGATATTATACTTTAAAGTAAAAAATAGATGCTTAAACGACTGAGTATAAGATCTCAATTAAATAAGAAGAAGATGGATTGATTACATGGCCTGTTTGTTGTAGTAAAAAATGTTACATCAGTTAATCAACCTCTTGATATTCTACACCTACATGGACACTGACAACCATCTATCATGTTCAACTTTTCCCTGTTCTATTCTGAGCATGGGAAGACCCAGACTTTCATAACCACATTTAGCAGTAGGAAGAAATAAAGAAAAGAAGGAAACTGCAGGAAAGAAAACCCTGTACCTAAGCCGCCAGTTGTGGTTATTGCTGGTTCACATCTTTTTCATTTCAGAACTCCTTACAACAATAGGTTTGGTTGACAATTCTTCTTTGAAATAGACAATGAGGGGAATTAATTATTCAATGATGTTCATCCAAGAGTTGGTCCGGATGCAGACTTATATGACTTTTATAAAGATAAATTATTATTGTAAAAATGGTCACTTAAATAATGGAGCAATGTCAGCTCACTTAAAAAATTCGGATAAAGTTCCAAAGAATTATTGAAAGAAGATGACATAAGGATAAAAGTGAGGCTCCAAGCCACTTGTGTCAAGGGTGGTTTCATATTAAAAAAAAGGTTTCATATTAAGTTCTACAGAATTATTAAGAAAAAACATTATCTATTATTTTCTATTACCAAAATAAAAACTTTATGAAATTAAAAGAAGGATTAAAATCTTCCTTTAGGCAAGTAAATCTAATGGATGATATGTAGTGAAAGTAGCATTGAAAGAAGTTTGTTGGCCTAAAATTTCCAAAGGACTAGGTTTAATAAACATTCATATGTGGAATAAGGCGACAGTTGAAAAACTCTTATTGTCTTTTGTGCATAATAACTCAAACTTTTTATGAGTTAAATGGATGATAACAGAAAATTTGAAGAGAATAAATGTATTAGAAGTTGAGATGAAAGAATTATTAGCTTAGAATTTTAAGAATATTTTACAAGTAAGAAGTTTACTTAGTATATATTTTTAGGTCATATTGTATCATATTTGGAGGGAAAGAAATAGAAGAAGATTTAGTGATAAAAGTTTAGATAATTCAACCATTATTGTTAAAATCAAGAAGGACGTGAGATGGAAGATTTCATGTACTAAAGGAACAAAACCTTTAAATTGTAATAAATTCTTGCAAGACCTTTAAAATTTGACAAATGCAGTATTTAAACCTAAATGATGATGTTGTAATTGAACAATCTTGTAATTTTTTACGATGATATATAATTATTGACCTTTTACAAAATAAAAAAAAACTAATCAAAATACTTTTTGACTAAACATACTTAATAACAACAACTTGATTCAATAAAATTAGGAGATTTAAAGAAGAATATTGTACTTAAGAATATATGTTCAAATAATTTTTAAAATGCACGTAATAATTCGCCAAATTTTTCAAAAAGTTGTTTTGTTACGGTCAAGTTCGGACAAATTTTTTCCCTAGATTTATATTATTATATAAAAAATAATATAGTCATACTTAAGTAAAAGAAGATACATTATTTTTAGTTGAAATAAATACATGGACCGGGTTATACTTAAAACAAATAGAAAAACAGGAGTTTCATTTTTTTTTAATTATTTTTTGATTGTAATGACTTAAATCAAGTGGACCAAGTTTGGAGAGCAAGTGACCTAACAAATAAATAAAAATCACTTGACAAGAGAAACATTATAAGGTTATTACACCATTATAAGCTTTTTGGACATGTGCTATTAGTTCTTTATGCCTAAGCTTTTTACATCATTAATCCTTTCTTTATTGTTTATCCCAGACCAAGTCTTAGCATCATTAACCCTTTCTTTTTTTTGTCTGTAAGATAGAATTGCATTGAACCTATGATTTCATTTTTCTTAAGATTGCTGAAGTAGTCTTGTCCAATCCATAGTGACTAATTGAAAGGAGAAAGATGTGTTAGACAGCCAACTATGTGGCGAGTAAGTAAGTTTAAATTCTTAGATGGAAATTAATTTGTGGATTCTTGTTTAATATCTTGCACTTAGTAGGATTGCAAATATACAACAGGAAAATGATATTATACTTTAAAGTGAAAAATAGGTGCTTAAATGACTGAGTACCAGCCGTAAGAGATCTCCGACAAAGAAGAAGAAGATGGATTGATTACATGGCCTGTTGCTACAGTAAAAAACATTACGTCTGTTTTTCAACCTCTTGATTTTTTACACTAACATAGACATGGACAATGACCTATCATGTTCAACTATCTCTTTTCTATTCTAAGCATGGGAAGACCCAAACTTTCGTAACTGCATTTAGTGGTAGGAAGAAACAAAGAAAACATGGAAAGTACAAGGAAAGAAAATCCTACAAGTAAGCCGCCAATTGCGATTATTGCTGGCTCACATCTTTTTCATTTAAGAACTGCTTACAACAAGTGGTTTGGCTGACAATTCTTCTAAGAAATAGACAACGAGGGGAATTAATTATTCAATGATGTTCATCCAAGAGTTGGTATGGACGCAAACTTATATGACTTTTATAAAGACAACGGGTATTCAAGATGACGAAGGCATCAGGACAACCTAAATTTTAGGGAAACACGAACCAATGGCTTTGCTTGGAATAATTTTGCATAGCAATTGTTGCCTGTTGCTTCTAGCAGTAGTAATTGCATCAGAATTCTGTTGAAACTGTAACAAGACGTGTGGATCATGCCAAGAACAAAAAGCAATTAAGTTTCTATTTGAAATCATAACAACAAATACTTTTTTTAATTATTATGATAGTTCACGAAATAATACTGCATGAAATAAATTCTTAATTCACACTTAAAAATAACCTAAGAAAACATTTATCTAATAAAATCATTATTCTAGTTTTATCCCTAATTTTGATCTCACAAAAATAGGCGTCTACTTTATTATTTATGAAATGAAGTACAGCCAAAGGTCTTCCATCCCTGGATCTATGTAAAAAGAACAAAAAGAAGATGCAACTTATGGGGTTCGTCATTGACCCATAAATTACAAGGCCTTTTCTTTTAGTAATTTCTGTCACATCTTTTCTTTATTTCTTCTTACCCACAAATCATAGATGAGCTGCTAATTGAATTAGTAAAGGATGTTAGCAGTGGGGTAAATGCTCTTTTTACTTTATCCAATATCCATAAAGATAGTATCGTTTTCACTTACTATCAACAGAATGTATTAGTTTAAATACATAGGTTGCCTCGATGATCTCTCTGTACAGGATATTAAAGTCATAGACTAATAAAACACATGGACGCAACATACAAGGAGTAAATTTTCACGTACCAAGCGTTACTGGTAATGAGGCCGTTATAATATTATTGGACTGGTTAATGATGTGCCTACAATAGGAAAGTTATAATAACTTTTAGCTTACACATTATTTGTTAGAGAGAGCTGTGAAAAATTCTTATCGCTGCAGTTTTTTTACTTGGAAAAAATTTGCATCTCCTTTTTATAGAATTGGTAGGAAAAAAAACTTTTAAGTGGTAATAATGTTTTCTCTTTTTTAATTTCATAAAACTTATACAGTTTAAGAAAAATTGAATTTATTAATTCATTCCATTCAAATAATTTTTTATAAAGAAATAGTCATATATGATATCGTGAAAAAAATCAATACAACCACAGAGGTATGGGTATCGAGTGTTAGATTCCTAATAGAAATATATATTTCTGTCTAATTAAAAAATTGCCTAGTATGTCATTTATTTTCAGATTTTATGTGGAAATGAAATAAAAAATATTTTACTCTTTTTCTCTTTTTAGAGTTTTAGTAAGTCCACTTAGTTACTATTGCATTTCGAGCTTTATCTTCTCTTTTTAAACTACATCCCTAAGCACATAATTAAAAGTAATGGATCAGATGAAACGAGATCAATTTAATTGTATTTTGTGGTTAGTAGGTTCTCAAAAAAGTTTTCTCAATAAGATAGAATTGCATTGAACCTATAATTTCATTTTTTATATTGCAAAAGCAACCTTGTCCAATCCAAAGTGACTGATTGGAAAGGAGAAAGCTGCGTTCGCCAGCCAATTGTTTGGCCATAAAGTAAGTTTAAATCCTTAGATGGAAATTAATTTGTGGATTTCTGTTTAATATCCTGCATTTAGTAGGATTGCAAAATATATGAGAAGATAATGATATTATACTTTAAAGTAAAAAATAGTTGCTTAAATGACTTGAGTATGAGATCTCAATCAAATAAGAAGAAGATGGATTGATTACATGGCCTGTTTGCTGCAATGAAAACATTACATCAGCTTTTCAACCTCTTGATATTTTACACCTATCGATGGACATTGGCAACGACCTATCATATTCAACTTTCTTTGCTCTGTTCTAAGCAGGGGAAGACCCAGACTTTCGTAACCGCATTTAGTGGTACGAAGAAACAAAGAAAAGAAGGAAAGTACATGGAAAGAAAACCCTTCAACTAAGCCGCCAATTGCGATTATTGCTAGCTCACATCATTTTCATTTGAGAACTTCTTACAACAATAGGTTTGGCTGACAATTCTTCTAAGAAATAGACAAGGAGGGGAATCAATTATTCAATGATGTTCATTGAAGAGTTGGTCTGGATGCAAACTTATATGACTTTTACGAAGACGACGGGCATTCAAGATGGCAAAGGCATAGAGACAACCTAAACTTTAGGGAAACGGCAACCAATGGTTTGCGTGGAATACTTTTGCAATAGCAGTCATTGTTTGCGCTTTAACTTTAGTAGTAGTCGCTGCATCAGAATTCTGTTCGGACAGCAACAAGACGTGTGGTTCGTCGTCAGAACAAAAAGTAATTAAGTTGCTATTTGAAATCATAACAACAAATACTTTTTAAATTATTATGACAGTTTACCAAATAATATAGCATGAAACAAATTCTTAATTCATGCTTAAAAATAACTTAAGAAAATATTTATCTAATAAAATTATTATTTTAGTTTTATCCCTAATTTTGATTTCACCAAAAAACGCCTCCACTTTATTATTTATGAGTTGAAGTTTGGCCAAACTTATTCCATCCCTTAATTTATGTAAAAAGTACAAAAAGAATGTAACTTCTGTGATGTTGGAGTTCGCCATTGACCCATAAATTGCAAGGCGCTTTCTTTTAGCAATTTCCGTCACATCTTTTCTTTATTTCTTCTTATTCACAAATGCATAGATGGGATGCTGATTGATTCTGTAAAGCATATTAGTAGCAGGGCAAACACCCTATTAATTTGGTCTTCAACAAAATAGAGGAAACACTCCATTATTAAAGTAGCTATTTTTTACAAAATGAATTTATAAGCTGTACGCTATTATTTTCTTATTTCTTTAATTAACAGAAAATAAATATTCGCTTCTTTTCTATTCCCTTCTCTTTAGTCAATAGAAAAATAACTATTCCCTTCTTTTTTATTCCCCCTTTCTATTTCATTCCCTTTAATTAAAAATAATTATTCCAAGTCAAGCTCTCCCCTTTTTATTTCCTTCCCTTCAATAAATATAAAAATATTCTTTTAAGTCAATGTCTCCCCTTTTTATTTCCTTTACTTTAATAAATAGAAAAATAAATTTTCTAAGTCAAGGTCTCTCCTTTTTATTTCCTTTAATAAATAGGAAAATAACTTTTCGAAGTCAAGATCTCCTCTTTTTATTTCCTTTCCTTTCATAAATAGAAAAATAACTTTTCTAAGTCAAGGTCTCTCCTTTTTTATTTCCTTCCATTCAATAAATAGAAAAATAACTTTTCCAAGTCTAAGTCTACTCTTTCGCTCTCTCCCTTTTTTTTTTTTTTTGTTTTTTCCTTTTCTCCTAGCATTTCCAAGCTGCATCCAATCCATGCACCTTTCCGCGGCTATTAATACGAGCTCCATCATCATGTGCGTGGATAGAGGTATAGAGGTTTGGAAAAATGTCAGGAGAAAAGACAAAAGAGAAAAAGGAGGAAGAGAAGATAAGGAAAAAGGAAAAACAAAATGACAAAAGGTAAGAAGAAGGGAAGGGAATCGAAAAGAAAGAAGACGGTGACTAAGAATAGTTACATTTCCATTAATTAAAGGAAATGGAAATGAAAAAAGGGGAGACCATGACCCCAATTCGTTGTCTTTGTATTACTTTAGGCAATAATACAATAATAATGTATATTTTATAAATAATTTTTGTAATTATGGCTACTTCAATAATGGAGCAATGTCTCTCCTTTTATTAGAATCAATCATAAAAAAATTCATATAAAGTTCCATGCAATTATTAAGAAAACAACACTATCTACTTTTGTCTAACATAATCAAAACAATTTTTGACTAAACATACTTAATAATTCAACAGCTTGATTCCTTAAAACTAGGAGATTTGAAGAAGAACATTGTACTTAAGAATAAATGCTCAGATGATTTTTAAAATGCAGGTAATTAATTCATCAAATTATTCATAAAGTTGTTTTGGTACAGCTGAGTTCAGGCAACTGTTTTCTCTAGATTTTGGGGTCGTGTGTGGAGGGGCAACTAACAAAGAAAAGAAGGGAAAAATTTCATCTCAAAAAACTTATTTCTTTGTTAAAATTAGATTGTAAGTAGAAGAATATTTTTTTATATAGAAAATAATATAGTCATACTGAAGTAAAATAAGATACATGTTATTTTTAGTTGAAATAAAGAAGTGGACCAGGTTATACTTAAAAGAAATAGAAAAACAGGAGTTGTGATCTAACAAATAAATAAAAATCACTTAACAAGAGAAACGTTATAAGCTTATTACACCATTTGAAGCTTTTTGGACATGTTCTTTTAGTTCTCTATGCCTAAGCTTTTTACATAATTAATCCTTTCTTTTTATTGTTTATCCCAGACCGAGTCTTAGGCACCATTAATCCTTTTTTTTTTCTTTGTAAGATAGAATTACATTGAACCTATAATTTCATTTTTTGATATTGCTGAAGCAGTCTTGTCCAATCCAGAGTGAATGATTGGAAAGAAGAAAGATGCGTTGGACAGCCAACTATCTGGCCATAAAGGAAGTTTAAATTCTTAGATGAAAATTAATTTTTGGATTATCGTTTAGTAACTTGCACTTAGTAGGATTACAAATATACAACAGGAAAATGATATTATAATCTAAAGTAAAAAGTAGTTGCGTAAATGACTAATTATTGACAGTAAGATCTCAATGAAATAAGAAGAAGATTGATTAATTACACGGCCTGTTTGCTGCAATAAAAAACATTACATCAATTTTTCAACTCTCTAGATTTTCTACACGAACATAGACATTGACAACCACCTATCATGTTCAACTTTCTTTGTTCTGTTGTAACTATGGAAAGACCTAGACATTCGTAACCGCATTTAGTGGTAGGAAGAAACAAAAAAAAAAAAAGAAGGAAAGTACAAGGAAAGAAAACCCTGCCACTAAGTCGCCAATTTGAGATTATTGCTGGCTCACATCTTTTTCATTTAAGAACTCCTTACAACAATAGGTTTGGCTGAGAATTCTTCTAATAAATAGACAATGAGGAGAATTAATTATTCAATGATGTTCATCCAAGAGTTGGTCTGGATGCAAAATTACATGACTTTTATAAAAGCAACGGGTATTCAAGGTGGCGAAGGCATAAAGATAACCTAAATTTTAGGGAAACGCCAATCAATGGCTTTGTATGAAATAGTTTTGCAATAACAATTGTTGTTCGCAGCTTGTACTTTAGTAGCAATAGCTACATTAGAATTCTGTTCGAATGGCAACAAAGCGTATGGATCGTGCTAAGAACAAAAAGTAATTAAGTTTCTATTTGAAATCGTAACAATAATTTTTTTAATTATTATGATAGTTTAACAAATAATACAATATGAAAAAAATTCTTAATTCATGCTTAAAAATAACTTAAGAAAATATTTATCTAAAAAAATTATTATTTTAATTTTATCCCTAATTTTGATTTCACATAAATAGACCTCCACTTTATTATTTATGAGATGAAGTACAGCCAAACCTCTTCCATCCCTTGATTTATATTAAAAGAACAAAAAGGAAGGTGCAACTTATGTGATGTTGGAGTTCGCCATTGACCCATAAATTGCAAGGCCTTTTCTTCTAGTAATTTCTGTCACATCTTTTCTTAAGTTAATTATTCCAAATCAAGCTCTCCCCTTTTTAATTTCTTCCATTCAATAAACAGAAAAAATAACTTTTCTAAGTCAAGGTCTCCCCCTTCCCTTTCTCCCTTGTCTTTTTTTCCTTTCTCCTGCCATTTTCTAAGCTACATCCAATCCATGCACCTTTCCATTACTACCAATAGTAGCTCCATCTTCAATGTGCGTGGATAGAGGTTTGGAAAAATGTCGAGAAAAAAAGAAAAAAGCAACAAAGGTGAAAGAGAAGGGGAGGAAAAAAAAGGAGAAAATGACAAAGGATAAGAAGAAGTGAAGGGAATGGAAAAGAGAGGAGACTGTGACTAGAAATACTTATATTTCTATTAATTAAAGGAAATAGAAAAGAAAAAGTGGTTGACCTTGACTCCGATTCATTATTTTTCTATTGATTAAAGTGATAACACAATGATAACGTATATTTTATAAACATATTTTGTAGAAGTGGTCACTTCAATAATAGAGCAATGTCATCTCCTTTTATTAAAATCAATCATAAAAGCATTATATTAAGTTTCAAAGAATTGTTGAAAAAAGATGACATAGATATAAAAGTGAGGCTCTAAGCTACTTTTTTCCAAGTGGAGTGTTATATAAATAAAATCATTTTATTAAAGTTTCATAGAATTATTAAAAGAGCAAGGTTATCTACTTTTGTCTAAACCAATCAAAACATTTTTTGACTAAACATACTTAATGGCAACAACAGTTTGATTCCTTAAAGCTAGAGATTTGAAGAAGAATATTGTACTTAAGAATATATGCTCAGATGATTTTAAAAATATACCTAATAATTTGTCATATTATTCATAAATTTTTTTTTTGGTAGGGTCAAATTCAGGCCACTATTTTCCTTGGATTTTGAGGCAATGTGTGGAGGGGTAAGAAACAAAGAAAGGAAGGGAAAACAATTATCATATCAAAAACTTATTTCTTTGTTAAAATTAGATTTTAAGTAGGAGAATTTTTTTTCTTATATAAAAACTAATATAGTAATACTTAAGTAAATTAAGATACACGTTATTTTTAGTTGAAAAAGATAAGTGAATCAGATAACGTTTAAAATAAATAGAAAAACAGGAGTTTTTTTTTTTTGGACAAGTTTTGATAGTGCGTTATCGAACAAATAAATACAAATGACTTGACAAAAGAAACTTTGTAAGCTTATCACATCATTATAAGCTTTCTGGACATGTGCTTTTAGTTGTCTATGCCTAAGTTTTTTACTCATTAATCCTTTCTTTTAATTGTTTATCCCAGACCGAGTCTCGGCACCAATACTAAAGTGAAGGTGGTTGGGGCATCAAGAAACTAAATTTGAGACAAAGAAAGGGCAAGCGATGGCTTTGCGTGGAATGGTTTTCCAAGAACTGCTACTTGGGGCTATAATCCTAGCAACAGTAGTAGCGACGGAACTCAATTCGAGCTGCAACAGGACATGTGGATCGCTTCCCATCCCCTACCCTTTTGGAACCAGCGAAGATTGTTACCTTGATCAATCTTTTCTCATCACTTGTAACCACAAGTTCAACCCTCCAAAACCTTTTCTGGGTACTGGTAATATGGAAGTCCTCAACATATCGCTGGATGGTGAACTGCGAGCGTCAAGCCGGGTTGCCCGACTTTGCGGTAAGGGGGATTCCATGCAAGACTTGTTCAGACTAAGCAAGTTTCTCGTCTCACGTACAAAGAACAAGTTCACTGGAATTGGTTGTAACACTGTTGCTTATGTTGAAGGCTGGACTAAGCAAAAGAATTTCAAAACTGGATGCATCTCCAGCTGCGAGAATTTTGATAGCGTGGTCAACGGTTCTTGCTATGGTTCCGGCTGTTGCCAATCTTCTATCCCCATAAGTATTACTTCCTCTATTGTATCTTGAAGCACCTTCAACAACAGCTTTAGGGTCAGGAGTTCTGTTCCATGTAGTTTTGGTTTTCTCGTGGAAGCAAAAGCATACAACTTTTCTTCACTGGATCTTCGGAATTTACAAGACAGAAAGGAAGTTCCTCTGGTGCTTGATTGGGTAGTTGGAAATGAAACGTGCCTAGAGGCTAAGAAAAATCAGACAAACTACGCGTGTAAAGCAACATTTAGCGAATGTTACAATTTCATCGACAGTCCTGGATATCTCTGCCGTTGCTCCAAAGGCTACAACGGGAACCCGTACCTCCTTGGCGGTTGTGAAGGTAACAGCTGAGATTTGGTTTATTAAATCGTTCATCATTGGTAGGGAAATCTTTTCTCTCTTTAAAAATGGTATTTACGGAAAATATATGTTTTTCATGTTAAATAAAAATTTTAATCAAGATCTAAGCAGTCTCAATTTTTCATAAAATCAACTTGTAAAGAAGAAATATATATTTTTATTTTAAACATTAAATATAATTTAAAGAACACAAAACAATTCAAACTATCATTAATGCATTTTTCTCTTTATCTCTGATCAACCACATTGTTACTCATCAAGTCTAGCAGAGGGTAGTCCTTAGCTAAAAGAGCATAGAAGGTTGTTTTGCTTTATTGTTAGTCCTGACAAATTCTACTATGATTCAGATATTGATGAATGCAAAATTTCAAATCCTTGTGGGGGTGGAGGGCAATGCATAAACCTTGTAGGGAATTTCACATGTATTTGTCCGAAGGGATACAAAGAATACAAGTGGGGAGAAGAAACGGTCTGTAGCCCTGAAGGGAGCAGAAGCTTCGCTGTTGCACTCGGTAAGTAAATAAGAATTGTAGTTCAATTTTCAAACTTTCTATTTTACGAGGCCCACCCATTCTTTTGGCCTTTTGCAACTTGATTTAATAAGGCCTCCTTCACGGATACAGGGATGAGAAAAAAGTTGTATTTAGGTAGTAAAATATTTATCAATGTAAATTCTCCCACTTTCTTTTTTTTTTTAAAAAAAAAAAAAGAAAACTCAAACTTTTACTCTTTACTTTTTTAGGATGGCCTCACTGTCAAAATATTTATAAATGTAAAATTCCAATGCTTTTTCTCCTAAAAACATTATTTGTTATATTTTATTTCTAAATTTTCATTATATTCAGGAAAATATTTGACATTTTATAGAGTTTTTATTTAGGTGTTATAGATAATATGATGGATTGTACTAACTAGAAAATAATCTAAGCTCAACACCATTTTTGAAATATTACTTGTATTCATAAGCGTTTATACTAATTATTCATAGAGATATAAAATTGACAAACATGCTTTTGGATGAGAGTTCCATAGCAAAAATGATTGACTTCCGAGCTTCAAGGTTGACTTTTATCAATAATAAACAAGCAATCACTTTGGTATAAGAAACTTATAAATACTTGGATATAAAGTCTTTTCAAGTTGATAAGCTAACTAAAAAAAGTGATGTCTATAGTTTTTGTGTTGTTTTGGCAAATTGTTGATAGGTAGGAATGTAGTTCTTTTTTAGAGAGGATAGGAAACCAAAAAAAAGAAAAAAAAAAAGAGAACTTATTGTGTACTTTGTTTTTGCAATGAAAGAGGATCAATTATTTTAGATTCTTAACACCTTATAAACAAGGGTAACATTGATGAACTAAAGGAAGTTGCTAATCTTGTTGATAGGTAGGAATGTAGTTCTTTTTTAGAGAGGATAGGAAACCAAAAAAAAAAAAAGAGAACTTATTGTGTACTTTGTTTTTGCAATGAAAGAGGATCAATTATTTTAGATTCTTAACACCTTATAAACAAGGGTAACATTGATGAACTAAAGGAAGTTGCTAATCTTGTAAAGAGATGCTTAAGTGTAAAGGGTGAGGATAGGACTTCTACAAGGAAAGAACTTTTTACAACAAGGTGATAGTTAGCAAGGGTTAAATTTCTTACATAATTTATTTTCTAATGAAGTTTTTGGGGAATTTTGATATATCAATTTACATCTTGCATATGAATTTTAGGTGCTTAATTTTTCTTCCATTATAAGGCCAACTTATAATAGATAGATTAAATTAAAATAAATTGATAATTAGAGATGTCCAATATTAAACAACCCACTTATAGCATTCCCTATTTGTTTTGAATATTAAAATCATTAACAAATACTAACACACCTCTTCATGGTAGAAAGTTTGTTAGACATTTTAGCACTTAAAAAAGATGTCTCTTTTTTTAAGTGATAATGTTGGAATTTTGAATTATATAATAAATATTTATTGTTTATTACAAACCTAAACTTTTAGAAAAGAAAATGATTTATATGATATTACAATCTTAATTTCAAAATTCACTTTACAATTTCTTCTTACTTCAGTCATGATATTCTATGAATAAATTAAAACAATTATTACTTTATTGGGTTCAATAACATGGTCCTATTTTATTGCATAATGTAGGTCTTAGCACTAGCTTTGGGGCATTAGCTATACTTGTTGGTGGATGGTTATCCTACAAAATAGTAAAGAAAAGGAGGAGGGTCAAACAAAAGAAGAAGTCCTTCAAAAGGAATGGTGGTTTATTGTTACAACAGAAATTATTTTCTCATGAAGCCAATGTTGAAAATACCAAATTGTTTACTTCAAAAGATTTGGACAAGGCCACAGATCATTTTAATGTGAATAGAATACTTGGCCAAGGAGGGCAAGGCACCGTTTATAAAGGCATGTTGATAGATGGAAGAATTGTAGCTGTGAAAAGATCCAAGGTAATTGATGAAGGAAAATTGCAAGAATTCATTAATGAAGTGGTCATTCTTTCACAAATTAATCATAGAAATGTGGTGAAGTTGATTGGTTGCTGCTTGGAAACTGAAGTTCCCTTGCTAGTTTATGAATATGTCCCTAATGGAACGCTTGCCCAATATCTTAATAATCAAAGTGAGGAATTTCTATTAACATGGGATATGCGCTTACGAATTGCAACAGAAGTTGCAGGAGCACTCTATTATTTACACTTAGTAGCTTCCTCACCTATTTACCATCAAGACATTAAGTCTACAAACATACTCTTGGATGATAAATATAGAGCTAAAGTAGCGGACTTTGGGACTTCAAGATCAATTACTATTGATCAAACTCACCTAACCACACTAGTACATGGCACTTTTGCATATTTGGACCCTGAGTACTTTCAGTCAAGCCAATTTACAGAAAAAAGTGATGTGTATAGTTTTGGTGTAGTTCTTGCTGAGCTATTAACTGGAGAAAAAGCAATTTCTTCAACAAGGACAAAAAAGAGTTTAGCCACATATTTCATTGAATCAATTGAGGAAAACAAGTTATTTGATATCCTTGATGATCAAATTTTCAAAGAAGTTAAGAAGGATGAGAAAATTGCAATTGCAAATCTTACAAAAAGGTGCTTGAACTTAAATGGGAAAAGGCGACCATCAATGAGAGAAGTCACAATGGAGTTGGAAGCTATTCAAATATCCCAAAAAGGCCTTAAAACTCATGAAACTCATGAAGAGCTTGAACATATCAAAACTAAAATGGATAAGCCCTGGGATGTTGCCACTATCTCAACATTTGGTATAGATGATGGCACGAGCTCATCTACAAGTACCTATCCATTATTATTTTCATCAGGATGAATGAAAAGTTTATTTGTTCTAATATTTGTTAAGTTTGATATTATACACTACATCATTACTACTTTCTTGCTTTATAATTAAAATATCAACAATCATTTATGAATATTTTTGTCTTATAATAAGTTTTATTCATAACTTTTGAATTACAAAAGTTATGGACATTCTTTAGCATTAAAACTCACATTTATGCATGTAATAAGACTAGAGTTGGAAGTTTCCAACTTTCACTCAACAAAAAAAAAAAAAAAAAGGAATGGAAGGATTAAATATTACTAAAGAAGATGCTACAGCTTTCTTTATTTTTAGTTCAGTGTAATTAATATGACCCAGCTGCAAGGGAGGCAGGTGCTTTGAGGAATAGGAGAGGGAGGAAATAACTCCCAATTGGAGTGACTGATCTCTAGTGATAAAACAAAGATCAAGAGGGAAAAGTTTCACCGCGACAGGACAATTCCCTCTAGATCTATTAGCGTCTCCTCCAGTCATTACAGTATAATTTTTTTTTTTAATCAAAAAATGGCCGCTTAAATAACCGACTATCAGTACCAACGCGTTGAAGACTAGAAAGACTTCCAAAATCCCTAGATACCCTGCCAGGTCTGATTCAATAAGTTGGACTGATTCTATGAGCGGCACAGCAGGGCATTTTATCTTCGGAAATAGGATTGCAACATTTTATCTTTTTGGAAACAACGTAATTGGTGGAATAACAGATTTTCAAAATCCTCCCGATTGCCAAGAGACCCTAATCATTAGTCCTCCATATAAGAATTCCGAAATGCATTCCGTGTGTGTTAGAAAGCAGAGTGAATGTGTACCGCCTATGAGTAAATAAAATTATGTGATTTTAACGGTTTAGGTGTTAAGTGTAAACATTTGCCCTGATTTAGTTTTTCTCAACATTTGTAGTAAAAACGATGCCTTCCGATTCTTTTTCCCTCCAGTAAAATTACTTTTGGATAAGTTTTGATAAAAATCAGCCATCAATGTTTCTAATATTTAGCTACAATTAGAATTTTTTTTTTTTCGTATTTTTAGATAGGTTGGTAGATTAGCCCACTACCTCTTTTGTCATTGATTCTTCATTGGATAGTGGCATCCTTTTCGTTTGCCACAAAGCCTCTTGAATGATCCTCATAAGTGACATACTCTGGGAGATGTCTATGGTGTTCGCATGATGTGATAATTGTATATGGGATAAGTTTTATATCAAGTATGTAATTTTTTGTAATAAAATTTAAATGAAAAAAAAAAATCTTTTAACTCTTGAGCTAATTTTTAGGTTAGATTATAAACCTTTTAACAATAATAGGATCAGTAGGCTCAAGATGATTCTAATTGACCTCTACGTATAGGTAGAACATTACTTTTTTTGGGGATTGAATAATAAGTATATATTTGTTGATGAACTATTGACTTCAATGTAGTCACCAACTAAAATATCATTAGTTTCCATTATAACCTTAACATATATGAACTGATCTTTCTCGTTGACATGCTTTCTCCTAGCCTCCAGCACCACCCCCACAAGGAAGTTTTAACAGGATGCTATGAGGGATACAAATCACCTGCACTTTTTCCACGTTCTTGGAAACCAGACACAGCCAAAAGTAAATCTCAGGAAAAGGAAAAGACCGTATTCTCAAATGGATTCACAAAACTTCCTCGTCTGCCCACTACCATTACCAGTGCGACAACCACCAAGAACAATTCCGAAAATTTCCCTATGATGATCAGCTCCTACTTTGGCAGTGGCGGGAGTTGAAACTTGAGCAAATATAAGAGTTAACTAGCTGAGTGCAGCAGGTTGGGAGCAATTGTGAATAAACCATGGGTTTCATACTGGAGAAGAACAATTTTGATATAAAATTTAAATTAAATAAAGATCTTATGACATAATTTTCGAATTGGCCGTTTGACCTTCTAACAACAAGCTAAGAATTGTCTCAACTCTTGGGTGGAACTCGATTCCCCTTCAACTCTTCGAAGTCATTGGATTCCTTCAACAAATCTACCTTCACCACTAACTGCCCAAAGACTGCCAATCGATACAATGGATTATCAGGTTCAACATTGATGTGACGGTGATGTTGGCGGCAAAGAAGAAGGGCCAGCCGGGACCGTCACCGTCAATGGCAACAAATCATTGTTGAAGCCTTCCCTACAGAAGGATAGACGCTAGTTGCCCGGTTCCCGGTAGAAATAGCTTGATGCTTTAGGTGAAGTGTCAAACTTCGTCGCTTTTATCCATGGTTTTGATTGTGGAGAGTTATTTGGGTCTTGCAGGAGCAGGTGGTGTTGGCTTTACTCTCTATGTTACTGTGGTTGTGAGTGAAAATGGCACTCGGGTCGTCATTGTTGGAACCAACCCTGGAAGTGCAACGAAGTTCAATCAGCCTCTTGGAGCCACCATCCAACCTCTTACCACACCAGCATATCATGCAGTAAATGTAGCCCATGCAATGCCCTCTCACCATGCAGTGACTGCTCCCAGTGCAATGCCTTCTCACCATGCAGTGAATGCTCCCAGTGCAATGCCTTCTCACCATGTTGCTTGTGCTATTCAGGGCGCACCTCCTCATCATACCCCTACTCATGCATTTCATGTTGTGTCCTGCCACCCTGTTCGAACGAGTGGAACTATTGCTGTCTCAACTCCTTATTACTCAAGTGTTCCATGGTCATATTTCTGATTTCACAAAGTATACATGTAGGGTTGACAAGACTCCACAATGCAGTGACAAGACACCCTTTTCCGGATCAATGAAATCAAACAACAAGACAAGATCGTCTCTTGTAACTCCGAAGCTAACAGGTTCTAGCAGCAACCATATAGCCGACCAGACTCACCATCTTACCATGGGCAAGGTCTGTACTTCTCTGTCACTCTTTCTTCATTCAAAAGAGGACAACCAGATTGCAAAAAGAAAGAAGAATGGAAGCACAAACCTTCCTACCGTTCAACAAGATAACAGAAAAATCTCGACAGCAACTTAACAGTGTTTGTGCAGTTACTGTTTCAAGCTTCTAATCATTTGATTATGGACATATAATGCTTCCAAGTGTAAGTAATTATGCTGGTAAAAGATCAAACAAGATAAACAACAAGAAAAAGGCACCAGATAAGATTTGCTTACATCCACATTAAGGCAGGGAAAAAGATCTTTATTGCTGTGCAGGGGAGTATACAAGGTTTAAGTACAATTCCCTTCTCTTTCAACACTCACAAAACACCCCTTTAGGTCTACAAGGAGTGTATCTCAGTGATCAATAACAAAATTAAGCAGAAGTCACCTTTTACTCAACTTCCAAAACAAGTATCACAAACCCTGAACCTTTTTGTTTTCAGCTTCTGCAGTAGACTCTTTCATAACTGGTCTCTTGAATTTTTCTGGTTCCTCTCTCAATTTTTCTCATCTTCAATCTGTCCAACTATCTTTATCTATAAGTTAAAGCAATGAAGTTTTAGGAGATAGCATCTAGCTTGATAAAACACTAATACAACACAATAACATGATAGCTGTCTACAACAGAGTTGTTGACTGTCCACACTGCTGCATCGCCTAATTAACAGGCCAAAAAACCCTTCTTGAGACTTCAGAAAACAGTAATGATAGATAGATTTAGTCATAACTCAAAAACTATAATGGTGGCACCGGCCATCTTAACTAAATCCAAAACAACATGATGAAGCTTGTGTTTAAGTGAATGTTCTGTTTCCATAAATATGTATGCCTAACTGGACAATTTTCACCATGAAAGTGAGAGCTTTTGCGTTTGTATTCGTTTCTATTACCTTGTGAAATATAAGCCTACTGTGTGCTACTGAGCATCCCCAGCTAAATCTAACTATTTTCTCTGTGGTAAAAGCTAGCGGGATAAGCAATTGGATTTTCATTAAAATGGCATGGTGATGTTGCACATATTGAATCTCTATTGGACTTTATCTTAGTCTGTTGTGATATGAATTTTGTAATGTTGAACACTTCTCTTTGTTCATGTTGTGTAGCTGAAGAATTATTTTTAGTTAATTGACATAATTCTTGGGAAGGAAAGTGTTAATGGATCCCTTGGTATTTAAGCTTGATTCCTTTTGGATGTACTTCTACTACATAAATCAAGTTATTGCACTTAACATAAAAGAAAGAGATTATCCCACCAAACCGAGAAAAGAAGTTTCTGCATGGATGAGTTTGGTTATAATGAGAGACAATCAGGTCAAAGCAACTTATAGATTAACATCCAACGTTGTATAAAAAAGTTATTTTGGATTAGGATATGGGAAGAGAACGTTACTTTGTGACTCTTACTTGAAGCTATAATTGAAGCCTTTGTTAGGGCGTAGAAACACTTGCCCCCTACAATGAAGGGATCATTCTTGGGAAAATACTTGGACCATGCTTTAGGAATGTAAATGTGGTTTAAAGACCTATAAAAGAACCCATTATTAAATTTAAAATGGAGCTTAATGTATGATTTGTAAGATTGTAGATCCTTTCAGAACTTGTAAGGAGTGTAAGAAGAAAAACAAATCTACAAACTTCTTGTCATTGTAAAATTTAGCTAAATTTTGAATGAAATACTTTAGACCAACTTTTGTTGTTAAAGGTCCAATCAAATGTGTTGAGGACCCAATCATTTTGTAAGCTGTAAACAAGGGAAGCTGGTTGCCTACTGTCAACAAGGCAAGCTAGCTATAGGAATCCATGAGGAATCATCTATGGCAAAAACATGCAAATCTTTGGCCATTTTTAAACTCAAATTCGGGTTTACATACTTTGATCATTGTATCTAAATTACTCCTCTCACATCCTACTGTCATCTTCCAACTTATATTCTCTTATCTCCAATTTCTGCTTACCACTGCCCTCAAACAATGGCAGAGAAATTAGTTTACCCTTCTCTTCAACAGCAAATGTAGTAAACTCCGGAAAATAATTCCTTTTCATGTGTACTTTGGCTAGCATGGCTTTGTGGTGATGAGACCACTGGCTTACCAAATTTTCCAATTTGCCATTGGGAGTCTTGTCACGGCCCCTCTCCTATGGGTTGATAAACAGGGTAACGAAAGCCTATGCTGCTCAAGACACAGAACATAAAAGGGATATAGCCAGCAGAAACTCAGAACAGTATGAAGCGGGAGAACCTGCTGTTGGATTCTTAGGAGAACAAACAGGGAAAAAAGTTCGAACACTATTTACTTTATTCAACATAAAAGGAACCCTCAAAAGCTCTCCCACCAGAGCCACAAATCCCACCAAGATCCAGAGCCACCAGTTGAAGCCAATATGGTTCGACCAGCGCAAAAACACCAGCCAATCCAGCCTGTCTTCTTCAGAATACGGTACTAGTTTTCCTCCCTTGGAGAATCAGATGACAGTCAAAACAAGGCATCCCCGAAAAATCCAAGGAACAACAATTTTATCGGATGGGTCTCGAAGGCCAGTCACAGCAACGAAAGCTACCTTTAATTTGGCAATCAGAAATTAAATCTTTCTGTTGATCTCTGTTTTGAGAATTCTCAGCATGCTCAGCCTCCGTTGACTCCTCTAGCCCGTGTTCTTAAACATCGACTGAGCTCACCGGATAGTTTATCCTCGGCACCTCGTACTATTTTCGCTGCTCTAAAGGTCCAAAATAGGTCCAAGCTTGCATTATAGAGACAAAACAATCGCTCTACGAACTCGATAGTTCCGGCTGAAAGCACCATGGCAGTGGGAATCCATATCTTACTTTGAGGAAATGGAATGCAGAAGAGGTAAGCAGTGGTCAGAACCTGAAGAATGAACTCCACCAAGTGCGTAAGCCAAAAGCGATTGTCCTCAATGGCAAAAGAACTAATTGCATCGGTACCGCCAAGATGCAGCAAAAGAAAGGAAGCCCAGAATGCCAGGAAGTCCTCACTCCCATCCTTCAGTTTACTAGGATTTCCAAAGCAAGTATGTCAGCCATATGAATCCAAGTAGCGGTTTCTTTCCAAAGTGCTTTCTGAGGAGCGCTAAAAGAAGTACAAATTCCTGCAACAACAGGCTTATGAGCATACAACCCCGGATATTCCGTGCATACCAGAGTCTCCTGAGGCTGCCAAGAAGAGACATTGACATAGTTATTCTCCCTCTATCTCCTTATTTCCTCGGCCGCAATTGCATATACGCTCGCGGTTGAACTAAATTTATACTGTCAAATTATACCTAAAGAAGGTTAATTTCTAAGTTGCTTAAATAAAAGCAAGAGGCAGATAATAAGTCATATACTCTGAGGTGGATGGCCACACTCGCCATACTACGATGAAGCAATTCAAAACATGATTGCTCAGATGGTAGTTGAAAGAAAGGTTGACCGAATGGTGTAAGACTTCAATATGGAAACACAGGCAATAAGTTTGTTAACAGCCTTTTTAGGGGACTTCTTTCCACACGAACACTCAGACGGTTTAGGGTTAGTCACAACAAGACACAACAGATATGAGGCAAATTAGGCAGCATAACATTTATATTACGACCAAAAGGCATGTTACCTTTTTTCTTTTCCTGCAAGTATTAGCCGTTTCTCTTATACTACTGACAAATGACTTCGTAATTCCGGGGATAGGCAAAGAAAGATCCCGAAGATTGAAGGAAGCAGAACATGGTTGGGTGCATACAAGTAGAATGAAGTGTGGATGACTTTGGTGAGCTAACAATATAGGCGTTTATTGGAGGTTGGAAAGCGAGATGCAAGAAGATAAAGGCCAAATGCCAATCTAGCTGGCGTGTACTTTCAGGCTATCCTTTCGAAGTTGTGGTAATTCATTAGTACAAGTTTAAATAATTTTAAAGCAGCTAAACTACCAAGGAAATTCAGAAAGCTAAACCACCAAACCCATCACAAGCCAATCTTTAACAATGTTGGAGGCTCGTCTGCAGGCTGAGTTTGCAAGTTTTGTAAATGTCATCCATGTGGGACGCCCAGCCCGGTAATTCTGGATATCCCACAAAAGCGTCTGCATCTGGATGTTTTCCCGCGAGAATCCAGCAAGTCGGGGATAGAAACTGAGATATTTTATAAAAGATATTTTGGCCACTTCCAGAACTTTTTGACTAAGGTAAATATCCAGCAAGTCCGTGACAGAAAACGAGATTACTACGAGGAAAGTGGGCAAGAAGAAGAGATATTTCGGCCACTTCCAGATCTTTTTGACTAACGTTTTCACTAAGGAAAAATATCCAGTTAGTCCCTGACAGAAAACGAGATATTTTGAGGGAATTTGAGAACTAGAAGACCAACCATACATGAACAGATAAAACCCTTCGTGGCACTGATAAGAGGGACAGACAAAAAAATTTCAGATCAGCGAAGGAAATATTAAAAAAGAAAAGAAAAGAAAAAGAAAAAGTAGTAGCAACAGAAAACAACTTCATTGGTTTAGCGATCCTTGAAGGAAAAGTCTCTTTGTTATTTTAATTTAATCAGTAAAAATATTTTACAATAATGCTTTACATCTATAACCAATGTTTCTCTATTTAGTTTCCCTTGGAAACTTAGAATACACCAACAATCATTCATGCCAAAAACCCACCTAAAATTATTAATATACCACCACCATCTAGATGCACAATGATGTAGAAATTTGGATAAACTTTCAAAATTAGATCCTTGAATCATGTTCAATCCCAAAATCAACTTTCGAATGAAAATGAGTTCCTGAGAAATAAATCTTCAATTAAAGTTTATTAACATTCAATTCTTGCTTGAGAAGTTACGTCTCATATAATCTCGCATCATGCAATCACTAGATTACAAAATGAGGGTGAAAGCATCGAGCTGTCCTAAAGGGTCAATTGCTCTTGCCTATTAAGTAGGAGTATTAAATGATTAGAAAAATTAAAGAAACAAGTTTGGTTGTAAAAAATTTCAAGTTATCTTTTTTACCTTATATTTACTGTATATGAGTTGAATGAAATAAAAGATGATTTCAGAACAAAACAATTGATATTCCAATCTTGTTGACTAAAGTAAGAAAAATTATATAATGGAAAACTTCTTTATTTGAAAATATAAAATTCTTCTAGGAAAGTGTCATTTTAAGTGAAATTTAGAAACTTTTAATTTCTATCTTTTTATAATTTTCGTAATCCTTGTAATGTTGAGTTATGCCCTTATACTTTTGTACATTTTTTTATTTATTAATGCAAACTTATATTTTCACCATTAAAGAAAAATGAAGTGGCTAAATAGTAGTTGTTCTTAGCTTTATTTGTTTAACATTAACAATCATTATTTAGTCTCTAGAAGTCTTTTCAAGAGAAAGAAACATCCTCATTGATAACATATATATTTTTGCTAATTATATAACCACTATTATTTTCAATTTTTTAGTGATAAGGTTCACACAACCTTAAGTCTAATTATACTACGATTATAGAGTTTCATACTCCTTTTCACACTCTTACAAATTGTAGTAGCCCAAATAAGTGTAAAAACATGTGAGATTGCAATAGCCAACGTGATAAGGAGTTGTATTATATAAACAATAGAAAGTTATCATATTACGTTGTTAAAAAAATTATTAGGAATCAAACTCTATCTTATGCCATTTACTCTTAAGCAAAGATTTCTATAAGAAATATTGACTAATATTCAAGATGATGGGATGTGTAAAGTCTTATATAGAAAATACAAACACATGAAACAATATCAAATTTCTATAAGCTCCACTTACTAAAAGTACATTAAAATTAAACTTAATGAGCTAAAACCTGCATTGATATGTAAAAATACTACCATTTAAGGCTCATTTATAGGCCGAAATCTAAAGAACTGAGTCTAGAAAGTCATTGTGAGAACCCCAATCTTGGAAATATTAAGGAGATCAAAAGAGAGTTTCCAAGGACCAATTATTTGATTACTATTGGACAAGTAAAAAGGTGACCTAAGCACTGATTAAAGGGAGAGTTGGATAGGATAGTGCTGATTAAAATGATGGTTGAAAGACAAGTGGAGACAAGTGGAGTTAGAGTGCTAAAAAGTCACAAGGTAGTTTTTAAAGACAAATGACATTATTATTGTTAGGATGGGAGATAACCCAAAGATAATGGGAAAAGATATGGATGGAATATAGCTGATTGAATAACTAAATGACAAAGTTAAGTGTCTGGAAAATTTTGGTGAGCCACTCAAGAAACATTGGGATGAGAGATTTGAGTTGTTTATTGATATAGTAGGATAGGATCAATCACTATAATTATTACTTATCAAATCATAGGCCATTGAAATTTATGATCTTCGGGGTTGTTCCCATTTTAAAAGTAGAACTTGATGAGAATAAAAGTTCTCCAAAACTTTTATTTGATCAATTTCAAAAAAGCCAATATACATTTTTTTGTCAAGCACTGTGATTTCATGTATCAAGATCTTAATTATGTATTCATTAATATTTTAAACTATAAAATTAGTTTAAGTGAGTTAGAGGGTGTCTTACATTTGACGACTTGTCATTTAGGCAGCATTATTAATAGAAACTGGAAATAAAATTTATGAAAAAAAGAACTAATTTAAAAAATCCTTAAATTAACCAAACATCTTGCTACTTCCATTGCTTGTGCCAATATACACATGTGCTAAACTAGTTTGTTATCAATTAATTTTATAAAGTGAAACAATGACCTAAGAAATTTCTTATCAATTTACTAATTTTTTTGATAATAGAGTTATCAAATATTTTCACTAGGAGGCATTTTTTACCATGTTTAATATAGCATGAATATTGCTTCGACATTTCAAAAGATAATGAGCAGTAAAAATTCAATTATAATTTTAAATTTTATTACTATAAATGATAGACTAAAGTAACAAGCCATAACCGAATTGCCATGTTTGATAAGATAAGGAAAAAAAATGTATTAATTATTTCATAAAGGATCTTGATAAAGTTATGATAACTTACTTTTAAATCTTATTTTAGTATTTACCATAATAAATTTTCTTTTCAATCTTGAATGAGGTTGATTTGATCTTTGTTGATAGTTTTCATAAATTTCTGACAATACAAAGATCTCATCTTTAGTGATCAAATTAAATGACGTCAAATGAATAAGCGGAGTAGATAAGTATGGGTCCTTTAGAAAAAGAAAGAAAAAGTGTGCACGTGCTTTGTAAAAGAAGAGTGTAACTGGGACGCTTTAAGGGAAAAAAAGAAAAGAAAAAAAGAAGAAGAAAGGATCCAATGTAGCTGTCCAGTCTAAAACAAAAATAATAAACAACAAAAGGTAAGCTTGGAACTTAAAAAAGCTAAAGAAAAAAGACCAAGACTTAGTACCTATAATAATTAGGTAGCATATCCATTCAATTTGGCGTTAGGTAGCATATATATAATAATTACGTTGTTGACAAAATTTAAAATGAAATTTAAATAATAAGATAATTATCATAGTGGGGTAACATCATAATGGACAACTATGGAAGCGTAAGACAATCATGATTGTTCTATTCACATGTGCAAGCTAAGGTACCATGGACTTGTCTATGTATTCTTAGGTCTAATAAATACATTTTTATTTTACATTTGAATTGTTTCAATAATGATTTTTAAGGAAATTATTTTCAGAATGTTGAATGGTGCAAAACATGAATAGAATACAAATAGTTACTTCTCAATTATATTTCTTATCTAAAGCAATAGATATTCACATAAAGTTTCCTACAAAATTCAAGAACAAAGAATTTGTAACAAAAGAATTATTTACAGAATGTTGAAGGCTTGTTTTCTAAGTGGAAAATTTGCCTTCACTTTTGTCCACTTTAAGAATGCTCTAGTTCTTGTCAACAATACTAATGGAAATTTTGATGAATTTTTTAGACATTATTTCAATAGCAATGCCAGGTTTAAAGCCTACAACACATTAGTGTTAGTTTTTTATTATCTTTTTCATAAATGCACATACATAGTAGAGAAGGAGAGGGTTGTTGAACTCATGACCTGATGGACTCACAAGCCAAGAGCTTCCTAACTTATCATTAAGCCAAGGGAACACCTCTTAGTTTTTTGTGATTATAGGCTAATTGAATGCATAATGCATGATTGGTGTAGTGAATATATTGTATATTTGAACTCATTATGATTACAAAAAATTATTAAACATTTGAAGGAAGAAAAGCAAATCATATACTTTGCTAATATGGTCTATCTTTAAAAGCGTGGGAAGACCATAAAGATTTTATTTTGTCTATAAACCAATATGTACTATCCTAATTTTGATATCATGTTTTTATTTTCTTTTTCTTTTAGTTAAGTAGAGAAGGAGTGGGTTATGCTGTTTTGAATACCAATCCTTTTAGTTAGTGCCCCTAGTAGTTTAATTGAACTATTAGGTGTGAGAAAATTTGATATTATGTTAAGAATTTTATTTCATCATTAAAATTAATATTTTTTTATTTATGAACATGTGAGTTTATTTATCTAAAAAAAATAATATAAAAGTTTATGAATATATTCTAATATTGCAATTCATTAAAGAAAAAATTGAGTTTGAAATTCTTCAATTATGACATAGTAAAATATTTGTCTACATGATTTTAATGTTCTTAAATAAAAATATTCTCCTATGTACTACTTTCTTGATTTTAGTCAATAAAACTAAAATTGAGTTATAAAGATAAAGTCATTTTTTTATATATAGAGGTTTTCATAATAAGTTCTAAGTAATATATGTTATTTTAACATCACTTTTTTAATATGAATGGAGAGCTTATTTGCTAATATTTGTTAAGTTTGATGAATGGAGAGCTTATTTGCTAATATTTGTTAAGTTTGATATTATGCACTACATCATTACTACTTTCTTGCTTTCTAATTAAAATGTCAACAATCATTTATGAATATTTTCATTTTATAAGGATTGTTTTATGAATATATAAGTTTTATTCATAATGTTTGAACTACAAAACTTATGGACATTTTTTAGCATTAAAACCCATATTAATGCGTGTAAGAAGAACAGAGTTGGAAGTTTTCCACTTTTAACTCAAAAAAAAAAAAAAAAAAACTGGCATGGAAGGATCAAATATTACTGAACGAAGATGCTACAGATTTCTTTATTTTTATTTCAATGTAATTAATATGACCCAGCGGTAGGGGAGGTAGGGGTTTTGAGGAATAGAAGAGGGAGGAAAGAGCTTCCAATTGGAGTGATTGACCTTTAGTGATAAAACAGAGATGAAGAGGAAAGAGTTTCACCGCGACAGGACAATTCCTCTCCTGCGTCTATTTGCTTTTCTTACATCTTAGTGTCCTCTCCTGCCAGGTCTGATTCAACGAGCTCGACTGATCCAATCAGCGGCACAACAGGCCGTTTTATCTCCGGAAATAGGGTTGGAACATTTAATCTTCGGAAACAACGTACTTGATGGAATCAGAGATTTGTTCAATCGTTGAAGGAAATTTTCAAAATCCTCCCGATTGCCAAGAGACAAAAATCATTAGACCTCCATATTAGGGTTCTATTCGTGGTCCAAGTCATTAGCCATCCTCGTATTAGAATTCCAAAGTGCATTCCGTTTGTGTTAGAAAGCAGTGCGAACGTATACTGCCTATGAGTAAATAAACTTATGTGATTTTATTGGTTTGTGCCATGATTTTTAGCTTTTCACAACATTTGCAATAAAAGCGACACCTTCCGATTCTTTTTCGCTCCAGTAAAATTACATTTGGATAAGTTTTGATAGGAATCAACCATCAATATATCTAATATTTTGCTACAATAGAGTAATTTTTTATTTTCTTTTAATTTTTAGACAAGTTGGTAGACTAGCCCACTTCCTCCTTCATACTTGCTTTTTCGTTGGACAACGGTGCCTTTTTCATTTGTGACTTGGCCTTTTGAATGAGTCTCATAAGTGACGTACTTCCGTACATGACTTTTTTAATTTTTATGATATTTATATGATGTGATAATTGTGAGTAATATAAAAGTTTTATATCAAATATGTAATTTCTTATGATGAAATTTAAATGAAATATTATTCTAACTCTTGATTTAACTTTTTAGCTAGACTTTAAACCTTCTAATAATAACAAAATTGGTAGGCCAATCAATCATACCCCATGTCACATGAAAAAATACTCTTATATAGTGTTCGAACAATTTTAGCGTAGTAATTATGAGTATGAAACTTTAAGTACTTTCTCCATCTTCCGTGACCACCACCCCCTGTCTGGATACCTCACGTGCTGCCTTGTGGTCCGCCACCCTGATACACCACGTCGCAGGATGTCTTAGTTCTTATCTCAACCTCCTTCCTCCTTAAATTTGTCCTTTGCCTCACTAAGGTAAGCGCCCCCGTTTGGCTCATATTAGAAGAAAATAATATATCCGACATTGTTTGAACCTTATTTTAATATTTCTTAAAATGAAATGTTTTTCTTGTGAAAGTTAGTTCAAAAGAAAAAAAATAATATTTTTAATTAGATTCACATATTCTTATACGATATTCAAGTTTGAGTCTAATTTCCGTTCCCTTATTAATAAAATATTTCATGAGAAAAGTATTTTCTAATTAAAAATAAATATTTTGAAGAGATTGTGACATCAAATATCCCATTCCTAAACACTTCTCTTACCGGATACCAAACCGGAATTGCTCTTTACACCTCCTATCTGGAGGGTCTTTGTATAATCTTCTATGATATGGTATCCAAGTGGCCTTCCTAACAATATAAATTACACTAGCTCGGCGGGGTCTCTTCTAGCTGCCAACGATAAAACAGTCTCTAAAGTCGAGAACAATAGAACTAACGTTTATATTGTTAGGAAGGCACCGCCAAGCTAGTGTCATTTATAACGTGAGTTAAGTTTAGAACATAACAATACATTGAATAGCAAATGCTTCTTTAACAGGTGTTATAAAATAAAATAGGAAGGGAATCATTAGACATCCTAACAAATACTGTTATAATTTCTTATTTTTATTGCAGAACTGGTCTCATCCAATCCTGTGCGACTGATTGCAAAGGAGAAAGCTGCATTGGACAGCCAAATGTTTGGCCGTAAAGTAAGTTTAAATCTTAGATGGAAATTAACTCTGCATTAGTGATAGGAGAATCACATTATACTTTAAAGTAAAAAATAGCTGTTTAAATGACTGAATACCAACACAAGATATCTCAATTAGATAAGAAGAAAATGAATTAATTACATGGCCTGTCTGTGACAGTAAGTAACAATATATCAGTTTCTCAACCTCTTGATATTCTCAATAACATAGATGTCGACGACGACATATCATGTTAAACATTTTTTCTTCCGTTCTGAGCATACGAAGATCCAAACTTTCTTGACTGTGTTTAGAGGGAAGAGGAAACAAAGAAAGGAAAGAAACTACAAGGAAAGAAAACCTTGCACTTAAGCTGCAATTGCGATCATCGTTCGGACACCAGTCACATCTTTTTCATCTAATAACTCCGTACAGTGAGAAGTTGAAGTTTAGATGACATTTTTTCTAAGAAATAAATAATGAGAGGGATTCATTATAAATAATGTTCATCTGAGAGTTAGTTTTGGTGTAGACTTGTATGACTTCTACAAAGAAGACGAGCATTCAAGATGATAAAAGCATAAAGAGGAACCTAAATTTTAGAGAGACAGCAAATGATAGCTTGGCATAGAATGTTGTTTACGGCTTTAGCTTTAGAAGTAATAGCTGCATTAAAATCCCGTTCAAACTGCAACAAGACATGTAGATCGTCCTAAGAGCAAAAGTAGTTTAGTTTTCTTATATGTCTAAATGATTTAGTTTCCATTAAAAATCATTCCAACAATTCTTTTTTTTTTTAAATTATTATGACACTTACCAAATAATTCAGCATGGAAAAGTTCTCAATTCATCCTTAAAAATAACTTAACAAAATCTTTATCTAATAAAACCAATTATTTTAGTTTTATCTCTAATTTTGATTTCATAAAAGCAGGCCTCTAGTTTATTATTCATCTCATATTTTGAAGATAAAGTAACATCTTCAAACTTGTTCCATTTGTCATTCCATATGAAAAGAATCAAAAGAATATGCAAGTTATGTAACCTTGAAATCAGCCATTGACCAATAAATTGTAGGGCCTTTTCTTCTAATAATGTCCTTCATTTCTTTTCTTTGTTTCTTCATACCTACAAATTCATAGATGAGTTGCTGATTGAATCATTAAAGCTTGTTAGTAGTGGGGCAAACATCCTTTTTATTTAATCCTCAATGTGACCGCAAAAAGACTATTATTGAAACAGCTATTTTTATGAAAAGAGTTTACAAGAAATAGAAAAATAACTACTCCTTTACAATTTCCCCTTTTCTATTCCCTTTTTTTAATTAAAAAAATCCCTTAATTAATAAAAAAATAACTATTCCAACTTAAGGTTACCCTTTTTCTATCCTTTTCCCTTTAATCAATAGAAAGATAACTATTTGGAGTCAAGGTCTCCCTATTCTCTTTCTCCCTAGTCTTTGTTTTCCTTTTTCTAGACATTTTTCAAAGCTATTTTCAATCCATGCACCTTTCTACCACTATCAATACTTTGGCAATCTTCAATGTGAAAGGATTGAGTGTAGCTTTGAAAAATGTAGGAAAACAGACAAAAAAGATTGAATGTAGCTTTTAAAAATGTCAAGAAAATAGATGAAAAGGAGTGAATGTAGTTCTAAAAAAGTCAGGAAAATAGACCAAAAAAAAAATTGAATGTAGCTCTAAAAAAATCAGGAAACATACAAAAAAGGATTGAATGTAGCTCTGAAAAATGTCCAGAAAACAAACAAAAAGATTGAATGTAGCTTTAAAAAATCTAAGGAAAACAAATAAAAAGGATTAAATGTAGCTTTAAAAAAATCAGGAAAACAGAAGAAAAAAAAATGATTGAATGTAGCTCTGGAAAATATCAGGAAAACATACAAAAAGGATTGAATATAGCTTTGGGAAATGTTAAGAAAACAAACCAATAATATTGAATGTGGCCCTAAAAAATGTTGGGAAAACAGACAAAAAGGATTGAATGTAGCTTTCAAACATGTTAAGAAAACAAACAAAAAGGATTAAATGTAGTTTTGAAAAATGTTAAGAAAATAGACAAAGCAGAAAGAGAAGGGAAAGGAATGAAAACAAAGGGACCGTGACTAGGAAGAGTTACTTTTCCATTGATTAAGGGGAATTGAAAAAAGAAAAAGGAGGACCTTGAGTGTAGCTCTAAAAATCGTTAGGAAAATAGACAAAAAAAATTGAATGTAGCTTTGAAAAAATCAAGAAATAGACAAAAAGGATTGAATGTAGCTCTGAAAAATGTAAGAAAAACAAACAAAAAGGATTAAATGTAGCTCTAAAAAAATTAGGAAAATAGACAAAAAGGATTGAATGTAGCCCTGAAAAATGTCAGGAAAACATACAACAAGGATTGAATATAGCTTTGATAAATGTTAGGAAAACAAACAAATAGGATTCAATAGGAAAGCAGACAAAAAGGATCGAATGTAACTTTGAAACATGTTAGGAAAACAAATGAAAGGAATTGAATGTAGGTTTGAAAAATGTTAGGAAAATAGACAAGGGAGAAAGAGAAGGGAAAGGAATGAAAACGAAGGGGGACCATGGATAGGAAGAGTTACTTTTCCATTGATTAAGAGGAATTGGGAAAAAAAAAAAAAAGGAGGACCTTGAATGTAGCTCTAAAAATCGTTACGAAAATAGATGAAAAAGATTGAACGTAGCTTTGAAAAGCATCAAGAAAATAGACAAAAAGGATTGAATGTAGCTCTAAAAAATGTAAGAAAAACAAACAAAAAGGATTAAATGTAGCTAAAAAAAAATCAAGAAAATAGACAAAAATGATTGAATGTAGCCTTGAAAAAACATCAAGAAAACAGACAAAAATGATTGAATGTAGCTTTGAAAAATGTTAGGAATATGTACAAAAATGATTGAATATAGCTTTGATAAATGTCAAAAAAACAAACAAATAAGATTGAATGTAGCCTTGAAAAATGTCAGGAAAACAGACAAAAAAGATTGAATGTAACTTTGAAACATGTTAGGAAAACAAACAAAAAAGATTGAATGTAGCTCTGAAACATGTTAGGAAAACAAACAAAAAGGATTGAATATACCTTTGAAAAATGTTAGGAAAATAGACAAGGGAGAAAGAGAAGGGAAGAGAATGAAAATGAAAGGGCACCGTGGCTAGGAAAAGTTACTTTTCCATTGATTAAGGGGAATTGCAAAAAGAAAAGGAGGACCTTGAAGGTAGGTCAAAAAATTGTTAGGAAAATAGACAAAAAAAAAGATTGAATGTAGCTTTGAAAAATGTCTAGAAAACAAACAAAAATGATTGAATGTAGCTCTAAAAAATGTAAGAAAAACAAACAAAAAGGATTAAATGTAGCTCTAAAAAACATCAAGAAAACAAACAAAAAGGATTGAATGTAGCTCTGAAAAATGAAAATGCACAAAAATGATTGAATATAGCTTTCATAAATGTTAGGAAAACAAACAAATAACATTGAATGTAGCCCTAAAAAATGTCAAGAAAATAGACAAAAAGGATTGAATGTAGCTTTTAAAAAACATCAAGAAAACAAACAAAAAGGATTGAATGTAGCTCTGAAAAATGAAAATGTACAAAAATGATTGAATAAGCTTTCATAAATGTTAGGAAAACAAACAAAAAGAATTAAATGTAGCTTTGAAAAATGTCAAGAAAATAGACAAAGTAGAAAGAGAAAGAAAGGGAATGAAAACAAAGGGGGATTGTGGCTAGGAAGAGTTACTTTTCCATTGATTAAGGGGAATTGGAAAAAAAGAAAAAGAAAAAGGAGGACCTCAAATGTAGCTCTAAAAATCGTTAGGAAAATAGAAAAAAAAAAGATTGAATGTAGCTCTAAAAAAATCAAGAAATAGACAAAAAGGATTGAATGTAACCTTGAAAAATGTCCAGAAAACAAACAAAATGATTGAATGTAGCTATAAAAAATGTAAGAAAAACAATAAAAAAAAAGATTAAATGTAGCTCTAAAAAAATCAGGAAAAGAAAAAAAAAAGATTGGTGTAGCTTTGGAAAATGTTAGGAAAATGTACAAAAATGATTGAATATAACCTTGATAAATGTCAGGAAAACAAACAAATAGGATTCAATGTAGCCCTGAAAAATGTCAGGAAAATGGAGAAAAAAGGATTGAATGTAGCTTTCAAACATGTCAGGAAAACAAACAAAAAGGATTGATTGTAGCTTTGAAAAATGTTAGAAAAATAGACAAGGGAGAAAGAGAAGGGAAGGGAATGAAAATGAAGGGGAAAGGTGTTCGCTGAAAAACTTCCATACACAAGATGTTGAACTTTCCAAAGATTTTTGTGCTGTTCATTCTTTGACATTTCCGAATATTCTTGGTTTGAGTTGAAAGAGCAATCGGTGGTTTAGGTAGGACAAGTTGGAAGGGGTGAAAGAAAAAGAGCCATTTCTGCAGGTTACCATTTTTCTTTTTCTGCAGGTATAAGCCATTTCCACAAGCCATGCAATTATATCTAAGCCGTTTCCACAAGTTAGTCATTCTTTGATATTTTCGAAGATTTCTCATTTGAGTTGAAAGAGCGATTAGTGGTTTAGGTTGGACGGGTTGAAAGAAAAAGAGCCATTTCTGCAAGTTATCATTTTTCTTTTTCTGTAGGTAGAAGCCATTTACACAAGCTATGCCGTTAAATATACAGTAAAATAAAACTTAAGTTACAATTAAGGAAAATGCAAAACTGAAAATATCAAAGGAGGAGTTCGCTCTTCAAACATGGTAGAAGCAAACATTTCATACAACTATCCCATCTCAAATACAACTTGTGCTTCATAACCTCAACAGCACATTTAATATCTCATATATATTACTGACAAATGACTTCCTAATTCATGAGACAGGCAAAGAAAGACAAGGGAGAAGAACATGGTGGGGTGTAGGTAAAGAGAAAGGATTAATGACCTATAAAAGTGGGACCTAAGTAGTTTTATATAATAAGTTTAATCATTAAATTAAAAGATTATGACTTCTTAATTTGATAAATTTAATTATTTTATATATTATCATTAATTCGGATCCTCATTAGTCCGAGTCTGCAGACTTCGTAAGGCCGTGACACCTTGGTAGCAGTAAAATAAAGTTTGGATGACAAATGACTTTGTAATTCGGGCCTTTGGTGGGGTGCAGATAAAGTGAAAAGGATAGCTGGCAGCAAAGGGTGGATGACAAATGCTTTGTAATTCGGGCCAATAGGCAGAACGTGGGTGCAGAGACAAGTAGAAGAAAGTGTGGATGACAACTGACTTTGTAATTCGGGCCTGAAGATTGAGTTGAAGGTGTCAGAACATGGTGGGGTGCAGATAAAGATAAAGAAGAAAGGATAGCTGGCGGCCAAAGTGGAACGATAGTGTTGAAAGTAGGCCCGGGCCAAGACCGGTGGAATAGAGCGTGGAAGACTTTAGGGCTCTTATGAAGAAGCCTACAGATGCGATTTAAGTCATAATTCTTTAATTTTTTAAACCGGTAAGGAAAGAGCTTGTCATCCTTTTCATATTCCTTGACCAGGAGCTAGTAGAAAAATATATCGGTTTGTCTATATGAAGGTTGTGATAAATAATGAGAGAGAAAAATCAATAGAAAGATAAAGTCAAGGTCTTTCCTTTCTCTTTCTCCTTCTCCATAGTCGTTTTCTCCTTTTTCTTGACGTCTTCCAAAGTCACATTCAATCCATGCAACTTTTTTGCCATTATAAAAAGAAGGGGGTAACCGTGACTAGGAATAGTTTCTTTCGTATTGACTAAAAGGAATGGAAAAAAATTTAGTCAATACAAAAAAAGAAAGACCTCTACTTCTATTTTTTATTTTTCTATTGATTAAAGTAATAACATAATAATAATTTATATTTTATATACACTTTTTGTAAAAAAGGCTACTTTAATATGGGAGAAATATCATCTCCTTTTATTAGAATCAATCATAAAAATTTCATATGGCGTTACAAAAAATTATCAAAAGCAGCTTATATAGGTATAAAAGTGAGGCTCCAATTCCCTTCTGTAAGTGTAGTGTCATATAAAAAAATAAGTTTTGTATAAAGTTTCATAGAATTATTAAGAAAATAATGTTATCTACTTTTGTCTAAACCAATTAGAATAGTTTTTGCCTAAAAATTCTTAATAAGAACACTGGTTTGATTCCCTAAAACTGAGGAAGATATTGTACTTAAGAATTTATGCTTTGATGATTTCTAAAATGTACCAAAAATGCATCAAATTATTCATAAGTTGTTTTGGAGGGGAAAGAAACAAAGAAAAGAAAGGAAAAGGTGATTAGGAAAGATATAAACTTTATTTTTTAAAAGGATATCTTATAGAGAAAGATATAATTTCTATATAGCAAGAATATCATAATACCATTGAATAATATAAATCATATACTATTGTTAATATGGTCTATCTCTACAAGTGTAGGGAGAACATAGAGATTTTATTTTGCCTATAAACAAATATGCATTATCCTAATTTTGATTTCATGTTTTCATTTTGATTTTACTTTTTAGTTAAGTAGAGAAAAAGGTGGTTGTGTTTCTTTGCATACCAATTCTTTGAACTAGTGCTCTTTAGTAGTTTCATTGAGCTTAGGTGTGAGATATTTTAATATTATATTAAGAAATTTATTTCATCCATAAAGTGAACTTATAAAGATGAAATTATTTGTTTCTATATAGAAGCTTTTATAATAAGCTCTAAATAATATATGACATTTCAACATCACTTGTTTATAACTATAGTAAGATGAAGTTATGAGTTCTATAAATACTAAAAGGTCTTGTACTTAAATAATGGGCTATAATAAGATTTTTATTCACCAAAATCATATATTTTGATATTATAATAAAGATTTTTTCCTTTAAATTGGATTGAAAGTAGGAGAATTTTTTTGTTGTATAAGAAATAATATAGTAATATATAAGTAAAATAGGATGCATGTTATTTTTTAGTTGAAATAAATAAGCGGACCCTATTTTACTTAAAACAAATAGAAAAACAAGAGTTATACTTTTTTTCTACTTATAATGACTTAAAAACAAGTGGACCAAGTTTGGACAGCGCCTATCATGCCGTCAAGTACACGCAATGCCTTTTCTTTGCCTAGTTCGCCCTTGTCCATTTCGCCAACACATCTTACATTAGTAGAAGCTTTCTGGATGTGTTCTTTTAGTTCCCCATGCCTAATTTTTTTCTTTTCTTTTCCCTTCTTTTTATTGTTTATGCAATACTAAGTCTCGGCACCGATGCTTGCCTTCTATAAAGCGAAGGTCGTTGGGGCGTCAAGAAACTAAATTTCAGACAAAGAAAGGGCGAGCGATGGCCTTGCGTGGAATATTTTTCCAGGAACTGCTACTTGGGGCCCTAATCCTAGCAGCAGCAGTAGCGACAGAATTCAATCCGAGCTGCAACAGGAAATGTGGATCGCTTTCCATCCCCTACCCTTTTGGAACCAGCGAAGATTGTTACCTTGATCCATCTTTTCTCATCACTTGTGACCAGTCATTCAACCCTCCAAAACCTTTTCTGCGTAGCAGTGGTATAGATGTCCTCAACATATCGCTGGATGGTGAACTGCGAGTGTCAAACTGGGTTGCCCGAAGTTGCTATAACGAGGATCCCTACCAACCGTGGTTTAGATTAAGCGATTTTCTGGTCTCAAATACAAAGAACAAGCTCTTCGCAGTTGGTTGCAACACTGTCGCTTATTTTAGAGGCAGCGTTCTACAAATGAATTTCACGACGGGATGCGTCTCCCGCTGCTACAGTATTGACAGCGTGGTCAACGGTTCTTGCGATGGTGTCGGCTGTTGCCAGTCGTCTGTCCCGCAAGGCTTTGCTAACTTTAATGTATTTTTTGAGACCTTGAACACCCGCTATAATGTCCAGAGCTTTAATTCATGTAGTTTTGCCTTTCTCGCGGAAGAAAAAGCATACAAATTTTCCTCTCTGGATCTTGTAAATTTACAGGGTAGAGAGGAAGTTCCTCTGGTGCTTGATTGGGCAGTTGGAAATGAAACGTGCATAGAGGCTAAGAAAAATCACACAAACTATGCATGTAAGGCAGCAAATAGCGAATGTTACAATTTCACCAACAATCCTGGGTACCGTTGCGGTTGCTCCGACGGCTATGATGGGAACCCGTACCTCCCCGATGGTTGCAAAGGTAACAATTTAGATTTGGTTTATTAAACTGTTCATCATTGATGGAGAAGTCCTTTTTTTTTTATTTTATTTTAAGAAATGGTGTGTACAGAAAAAATATGATTTTTGTTTTATGTAAAATTTTTAATCAAAATTTTAGTCTCAATTTTTTCATAAAAATCAACTTGTAAAGAAGAAAAATATTTTTTATCTATAAAATTAAAAATAATTTAAAGAATATAAAATAATTCAAAATATTGTTAATGCATTTTCTCTTCATTTTTGAGTTTTATAAATTAGAGTATTACTTGTTTTGTTATATTGTTAGTTATGATGGACTATACTATGATTCAGATATTGATGATTGTAAAATTTCAAAACCTTGCGACATTTTACAAGAATGCATAAACGTCAATGGGGGTTTTAAATGTGTTTGTACGAAGGGATACAAAGAATACAAGTTGAGAAATGCAATGGTGTGCTACCCAAAAGGCAACAACTCTGGTAGTCTCGCTATTGTACTCGGTAAGTAAATAAGAATTGTAGTACAACTTTTCAAACTATCTTTTTTAGAAGGTCCACTCATTCTTTTTCCCTGTTGAGCAATGTAGGCACTTTTGTCCTTTGCAATTTGATTTAATAAGGCCTCCTTTACGGATACAAAGATAAGAAAAAAGTTCTACTTAGGAAGAAAAATATTTATAAATGTTAATTCTCCCACTTTTGTCTTTTAAAAATTAAAAATCAATGTTCTACTCTTTCCTTTTTTAGAATGGCCTCTTGCCGTCAAAATATTTATAAATGTAAATTCCAATGCCTTCTCTCACAAATTTCTTTATTATATTTTTCTTTTTAAATTTTCATAATACTGGAAATATGTTTGACATTTTATAGAGTTTACATTTAAGTGTTATAGATAATATGGTGGATTGTACTAATTAGGAAATTATCTAAGCTCAAAACTATTTTTAAAATATTACTTATATTCATAAGCCTTTATGCCAATTATTCATAAAGATATAAAATGTACAAACATACTTTTGGATGACAATCTTATAGCAAAAGTGTTGGCTTAAGAGCTTCAAGATTGATCTTTATCAACAATAAACAAGCAACCACTTTGATGCAAGAAACTTATAGATACCTAGATCTAGAGTTTTTCCAAATTGGTGATCTATTTCAAAAATGTGATGTCTATAGCTTTAGCATTATTTTGGTAAATTTGTTGACAAGTAAGAAGGTAATTTTTTAAGATAGGATAGGAAATAAAGGAAATTTTGTTGTGCACTTTGGTTCTATAATGAAAGAGGACCAATTACTTCAAACTCTTAACATTGGTATTATAAAAAAGGATAATATTGATGAACTAAAGGAAGTTACTAATCTTGTAAAACATGGTCAAGTGTAAGGGGGGAGAATATGGCTTCTATGGGATAAGAACTTTTTAGAACAAAGTAATAGTTAGCAAGCGTTAAATTTCCTTACATAATTTATTTTTTAATGAAGTTTCTGGGCAATTTTAATACATCTTGCATATGCATTTCAAGTGCTTAATTTTTCTTCCATTATAAGGACAACTTGTAATAGATATGTTAAATTAAAATAAATTGATAATTAGATAAGTCAAGTATTGGAGAACCCACTTATAGCATATCCTATGTGTTTGGAACATTAAAAAGATTAATAAATATTAACATATCTCTTGACCCAAAGGTAGTTTCTTAGACATTTTAGCACTAAAAAAAATGTCTCTTTATTTAACTATTAATGTTAGAGTATATTAAATTAAATAATGAATATTTATTTACTATTTATTTAGAATAGATAATGATTTATATGATATACAATTTTAATTTCACAATTCACTTTATAACTTCTTCTTATTTCAATTGCGATATTCTATGAATGAATCAAAACCATTATTATGTTATTGGATTCAATAATATTATCCTATTCCATTGCATGATATAGGTCTTAGCACTAGTGTTGGGCTATTAGTTCTACTTATTGGTGGATGGTCATCCTACAAAATACTAAAGAGAAGGAGCAAGATCAAACAAAAGAAGAAGTTCTTCAAGAGTTTATTGTTACAACATCAATTATCCTCTCATGAAGTTAATGTTGAAAATGGCAAATTATTTACTTCAAAGGAGTTGGAGAAGGCCACAGATCATTTTAATGTAAATAGAATACTTGGCCAAGGAGGGCAAGGCACTGTTTACAAAGGCATGTTGACAAATGGAAGAATTGTTGCTGTGAAAAAGTCCAAGGTAATTGATGAAGGAAAATTCCAAGAATTCATTAATGAAGTGGTCATTCTTTCACAAATTAATCATAGGAACGTGGTAAAGTTGATTGGTTGTTGCTTGGAAACTGAAATTCCCTTGCTAGTTTATGAATATGTTTCCAATGGAATGCTTGCCCAATATTTTGGTAATCAAAATGAGGAGTTTCTATTAACATGGGATATGCGCTTACGAATTGCAACAGAAGTTGCAGGAGCACTCTATTACTTACACTCAGTAGCTTCCTCACCTATTTATCACCGAGACATTAAATCTACAAACATACTCTTGGATGATAAGTATAGAGCTAAAGTAGCAGACTTTGGGACTTCCAGATCAATTACAATTGATCAAACTCACTTAACTACACAAGTACATGGTACTTTTGGATACTTGGACCCTGAATACTTCCAATCAAGTCAATTTACAGAAAAAAGTGATGTATATAGTTTTGGAGTAGTCCTTGCTGAGTTATTAACTGGAGAAAAAGTAATCTCTTTATTAAGGATAGAAAAGAGTTTAGCAACATATTTCATTGAATCAATTGAAAAGAACATGTTATTTGATATTCTTGATAGTCAAGTTTTAAAGGATGATAAAAAAGAAGAGAAGATTGCAATTGCAAATCTTACAAAAAAGTGCTTGGACCTAAATGGGAGGAATCGACCTTCAATGAAAGAAGTTGCAATGGAGTTGGAAGCTATTCAAGAATCCCGAAAATGTCTTAAAACTTGCAAAAGTCACGAAGAGTTTGAACATATGAAAATTGAAATGGACAAGCCTTGGGATGTTACCACTATAACAACCTTTGACATAGATAATGGAGCAAGCTCATCTACAAGTACCTATCCATTATTATTTTCATCATGATCAATGGAGAGCTTATTTGCTAATATTTCTTAAGTTTGATATTATGAACCATCTCATTGCTACTTTCTTGCTTTCTATGTAAAATGTCAACAATCATTTATGATATTTTGTTTTATAAGGGTTTTCTATATAAATATATTAGTTTTACTCATAACGTTGATAATAAAAGCTTGTTAACATTCTTTGGCATTAAAACCCAGATATATGCATGTAAACAGACCTAAGTTGGAAGTTTACAACTTTCACTCACAAAAAAAAAAAAAAGAAATCTGGCATGGGAGGATTAAATATTACTAAACGAAGATGCTACAAATTTCCTTATTTTTATTTCAATGTAATAAATATGACCGCTACAAGGGAGGCAGGTGTTTTGAGGAATAGGCGAGGGAGCAAAGAGCTGTCAATTGGAGTGTTTGATCTGTAGTGATAAAACAAAGATGAAGAGGGAAGAGTTTCACCAGGACAGGACAATTCCTCTCCTGGGTCTACTAACTTTGCTTACAGCTATAAATGGATCCCCATTTTAGCGTCTCCTCCAGTCATTAAAGTAGAATAATTTTTACAAAAAAATGGCTGCTTAAATAACCGAGTGTCAGTACAAACGCGTCGAAGACAAGAAAGACTTCTGACATCCGAGATGCCCTTCCAGGTCTGATTCAACAGGCTCGACTGATTGTTAGACCTCCTTATTAGGATTCTCTTCGTGGTCCAAATCATTAGCATCCTCGTATAAGAATTCCTAAGTGCATCCCGTTTATGTTAGAAAGCAGTGTGAATTGGGATACTACCTATAAACATTTACGCCTTGAATTTTAGCTTTTCTCAACATTTGCAGCAAAGGCGATGCCTACCGATTCTTTTTCCCTCCAGGAAAATTACTTTTGGATAAGTTTTAATAGAAATCAATCATCGATGTTTTATGATTCTTGTATTTTCAGACAAGTTGGTAGACTAGCCCACTTTCTTTGTTGTACTTGCTTTTTCTTTGGGTATCAGAGTCTTTTTCATTTGCCATAAAGCCTTTTGAATGATACTCATAAGTGATATACTTCGATACGTGATTGTGGCGTTAACATGATGTGATAATTATATATAGAATAAAAGTCTTATATTGAGTATGAGATTTTTTATAGTAAAGTTTAAAGTAAATAAGAGTTAATTTTTGGATTAGATTATAGGCCTTTTAATAATAATAAAATTAGTTGGTTCGGGATAATTCCAATTGACCACTACGTATGGGTAGAACATTACCTTTTTTTTTGTGATTAAATAATAGGTGTATATATATGTTGATGAACTAGTTAGTTTGATGCAATCATAAGTTAAAATGTCATAAGTTTCCATTAGAACTTTAACATATATGAACTGATCTTTCTTGTTTAGATGCATTTTCTCCTTGGCTCCAGCACCACCGCCAAAAGTAAGTTTTAACAGGATGGTATGAGGCACACAAACCACCTGCACTTTTTCCACGTTCTTGGAATCCAAACACTCCTAAAAGTAAATCTCAGGAAAAGGAAAAGATAGGTGTTTCTCAAATGGATTCACAGAACTTCCTCCTCTGCCCACTACCATTGCCACTGCCACAACCACCAAGAACTCGACAATTTCCCCATGATGATCAGCTCCAACTTTGGCAGTGGTGGGCGTTGAAACTTGAGCAAATATAAGAGTAAGCCAGCTGAGTGCAGCAGGTTAAGAGTAGTTGTGAATAAACCATGGGTTTCATACTAAAGAAAGAACAGTTTTGAGATAAATTTAAATTAAATAAAGATCCCTTAACTCATGACATAATTTTTGAATTGGTTGTTTGACCTTCTAACAACAAGCTAAGAATAGTCTCAACTCTTGGGTGGAACTCGATTCCCCTTTAACTCTTCGAAGTCATTGGATTCCTTCAACAAATCTACCTCTACCATTAACTGCTCCAAGACTACCAATCAATAAAATGGATTATCGGGTCCAACATTGATGTGACAATGATGTTGGCAGCAAAGAAGAAAAGGGCCAGTTGGGACCATCACCATTACTGGCAACAAATGATTATTGAAGTTGAAGCCTCCCCTCAATAAGGATAGACACTAGTTGCCCGACTTCGAGTAGAAGCAACTCGATGCTTTGGGTAAGTTTCAAATTTTGTTGCTTTTATTTGTTTGTGCTTGATTTCATCCATGGTTTTGAATGTGGAGAGTTAATTGGGTCTTGCAGGAGAAGGTGGTGTTGGCTTTACTCTGCATGTTATCGTGGTTGTGAGTGAAAATGGATCTCAGGTTATCACTGTTGGAACCATTATTCAACCTCTTATCACCAGCATATCATGCAGTGCCGATGCAGTGTCCTCTCACCATGCAGCTCATGCCGTTCAGGGAGTCCCTCCTCATCATACTGCTACTCATGCACTTCAGGTTGTGTACTGCCACCCTACTGGAACGAGTGGAACTATTGCTGTCTCAGCTCCTTATTAGTCAAGTGTTTCACGGTCATATATCTGGTTCCACAAAGTATACACATCGGGATGACAAGGCTCTAGAATGCAGTGACAAGACACACTCTTCTGGATCAATGAAATCAAACAACAAGACAAGATCATGTCTTGTATCTCGGAAGTTTACGGGTTCTAGCAACAACCATATAGCCGAGCAGACTCACCATCTCTTGTATCTCAAAAAGTTTTGTACTTCTCTATCACTCTTTCGTCATTCAGAAGAGGACAACCAGATTGCAAAAAGAAAGAATAATGGAAGCACCAAAAATGACAAAAAAATCTCAACAGCAAGTTAATAGTGTTTGTGCAATTACTATTTCAAGCTTCTGACCAATTGATTGTGGACACATACTGCTTCCAACTCTAAGTAACTATGATGTTAAAAGATCAAACAAGATAAACAACAAGAAAATGGCATCAAATATTTACGTAGTTTGGCTAAAACTTGCCTACATCCACTTAAAGGCAGGGAAAAGAATCTTTATTGTTTTGCAGGGGAGTATACAAGGTTTAAATACAATTATCTTCTCTTTCAACACTCGCAAAACACCTCTTTAGGTCTACAATAAGTGTATCTTAGTGCTCAATAACAAAATCGAATGGAAGTCACCTTTTACTCAGCTTCCAGTACAAATTTTACAAACTCTGCACCTTTTTGCTTTCAGCTTTTGCAGTAGACTCTCATATAACTGATCTCTCGAGTTTTTCGGTTTCTCTCTTATTTTTTCTGGACTTCAAGCTATCTAGCTATCTTTCTCTATAAGTTAAGCATGAGCTTGAAAAATCTAAAGCAATGAAGTTTTAGGGGATAACATTTGGGTTGATAAAACAGTAATACAACACAGTAACATGACAACTATTTACAACAAATACTTGTTGATTGTCCACACTGTTGCATCACCTAATTAACGGATCAAAAAACCCTTCTTGAAACTTCAGAAAATACTAATGATAGACAGACTGAGTCATAATAATGGTGGCACTAGCCATCTTAACTAAGTCCAAAACAACATGATGAAGTTTGTGTTTAAGTGAATGTTTTCTATCTATAAATATGTCTGCCCAACTAGACAATTCTTAACATGAAAGTGAGAGCTGTTGTGCTTATATTTGTTTCTATTACCTTGTGAAATATAAGCCTACCTTGTGCCGTTAAACATCCACGCCTAAGTCTTAGTATTTTCTCTGTGGTGAAAGCTAGCGGGATAAGCAATTAGATTTTCATTAAAATGGCATGGTGATGCTGCACATATATGAATCTCTATTGGCCTTTATCTTAGTCTGTTGGGATATGAATTATGTGATGTTAAACACTTCTCTTTGTTTATGTGTGTAGATGAAGAATGATTTTTAGTTAATTGACATAATTCTTTGGAAGGAAAGTGTTAATGGATCCCCTGGTATTTAAGCTTGATTCATTTAAGACATACTTTTACTACATAAATCAAGTTGTTGCACTAACATAAAAGAAAAAGATTATCCTGCTGGGCCAAGAAATGAAGTTTATGCATAGATGAGCTAGGTTTTAATGAGGGACAATTAGGTTGAAGCTACTTAAGGATTGGCATCCAACTTTGTATAAAGAAGTCATTTTGGATTAGGATATGGGAAGAAAACATTACTTCATGACTTTTACTTGATGCTATAATTGAAGCCTTTGCTAGGGGCTAGAAATACTTGCCCCTTGTAGTGAAGGGGCCATTCTTAGGAAAATACTTGGATTTGGCTTTAGAAATATAAATGTGGTTTAAAGACCTATAAAAGAATCCATTAGTAAATTGCCTAATGGGAGAAGTAGCAACTAATCCATGGTAAGGAGGGAAGTCTACGAGTAGATAACGGAGTGTGAATGATTTGCTTATACATAATAAGATTGAGGAGTCACATTTCTTCTAGTATCAACAAGATTTAGGCTAGAATTCATTAGCATGTTGTAAATGGGGCACATCTCAATCAAACAATTGCAATGTCAAAATAGTCTACATAAAGTAAATTTAAAATGGAGCTTAATGTTTAGTTTGTAACATTTTAAATCCTTTTAGAACTTGTAAGGAGTGTAGGAAGAAAAGATAAATCTACAAACTTCTTGTCATCATAAAATTTAGGTAAAGTTTGAATGACATACTCTAGAACAACTTCTTCCATCAAAGATCAAATCAAATGTGTTGACAACCTAATCATTTAGTGAGCTATAAACAAGGAAAGCTAGTTGTGTATTCTCAACAAGGCAAGCTAGCTATAGGAATCCTTAAGGAATCATATATGACAAAAACGTGCAGATATTTGGCTATTTTTAAACACAAACTAAGGTTTATACACTTTGGTCATCATATCCAAATTACTCCTCCCACATCATAGTGTCATACTCCAACTTATATTTTCTTATCTCCAATTTATGCTTGATATCAAAGATAGCATAGTGCATAATCACTACCCTCAAACAATGGTAGAGAAATTAGTTTACCCCTTCCCTTCAAAGCAAATGTAGCAAACACTAGAAAACAATTTCTTTTCATGGGTACTTTGGCTAGCATGGTTTTATGGGGATAAGACCACTGGTTTACAAAATTTTCCAATTATGCATGCCATTGGGAATCTTGTCTTGGCCCCTCTCTTGTGGTTTGATAAACAAGGTAATGAAAGCCTATGCTGTTAAAGACAAAGAACATAAAAGGGATATAGCTAACAAAAACTTAGAACAATACGAAGTAGAAGAACCTATTGTTGGATTCTTAAGAGAACCAATAGAAAGAAAGTTTAAATACTATTTAATCTATTTATAACATGAAAGGAATCCTCAAGAGTTCTCTTAACAGAGCAACAAACCCCACCAAGATCCAAAGCCACCACTTGAAATCAATATGGTTTAACTAGTGTAGAAACACCAGCCAATCCAACTTATCTTCTTCAAAATGTGGTACTAGTTTCCCCTTCTTGAAGAATTAGATGAACAACAAAAACCAAGGCCACCACTTGATGCCTCGTGTTTTGTGAAATCTTACATGCAAGTGTACATGTCAAACAAGTAATATAATGATGAGTTAAGATATTGTCCCATAGAGCCTAGTGATTACTAAGCTAATTAATTACTAATGGTGAATAGTTTTTAGAGTTTATCTAGTAAATCGAAATGGTAAAACATGGATTAAACAACTAAATTTAACCTAAACTTGATTAACGAAACATGCTAGAGCGCTTGATTTCACCTAATTACTAGGTATGAATGTAAATCATTCATGCTTGTAAGATTAATTCTACTCATGTGATGGTGAAATTTTCTAATTTATTCACTATCCTACGTCTAGGTATAATAAACTTACTTAGCTCATTAACTCAATGTAGTTCTACATGTGAATTGAAATCAACTAAGTACATTAAGATTTATGAATATTCTAGTTTACACCTAAAGTCACACAAACCACATGATATATGTCTATCCATATTAATCTATGGTTGCATATTACAAGAAGCAATTGCTTGTCATTTCTTGTCAGTCTCTAACATGTAAATCAGCTCATCTAACTAGGGACTAATCACTCAAATGCATTAAGCTTAGTGACATGCAACATTACATTTATAAAATGTCTCACAAAACACAAATAATCATGTTATTCATATACCATAATCAAGTTCCATCATAGCTCTAACACAATAAGCTAAAACATAATATTTACATAAATAAAAATAGTATAGAAACTTGAACAAAACATTATATAAATTAAAAATACAAAAGCTATCACTAATATGTCTTCAATTCACAAAAACATTGCACAAATCTGCACATCAAAGGGAGGAAGAGGAGCTTTTTGGAAAAAGGGAAGAAAATGAGTGTTCGGTGAAATTCTACATGCAAGTGTACATGTCGAACAAGTAATATAATGATAAGTATGAGTATCGTCCTACAGGGACTGGTGATTACTAAACTAATTAATTACTAACGGTGAATAGTCTTTGAAGTTTATCTAGCCAACTAAAATGGTAAAACATGAATTTAATAACTAAATTAATCTAAAATTGATAAACGAAATGTGCTAGAGCTTCCGATTTCACCTAATTACTCAATATAAATGTTGATCATTTATGTTTGCAAGATTGATTCTACTCATGTGATGGCGGAATTTCCTAATGTATTCACTACCCTATGTCTAGGTATAGCAAACCTACTTAGCTCATTAATTCACTGTGAGTCTGCATATGAATTAAATGAACTAAGTGCATTAAGCTTTGTAAATATTTCAGTTTGCACCTAAAACCACACAAATCATATGGTATAGTTCTATCCATATTAATCTATGGTTGCATATTACATGAAGCAACTGCATATCGTCGTCGTTCGAACTCAAATATGCAAATCAGATCATCTAAGTGGTAGCTAATCACTTAAATGCATTAAGATCAATAACATGCAACTTCACATTCCTAAAATATCTCACAAAACACAAACAATCTCATCATTAATACATCATAATCAAATTCCATCGTAGCTCTAACACAATAAATTAAAACAACATATTTACATAACAGAAATCAGTGCAAAAACGTGAACAAAACATTCTGTAAATTAAAAACATTAAGCTGTCACCAAAAATGTCTTCAAATCACAAAAGAATTGCACAAATATGCACATCAGGGGGTCGAAGAGGTTCTGTCAGAAAAACGGAGTGAAAAGGAGCTTCCACGCGCTGCCACGCGCCTCCGCCACGCGCCGGCCAGTCGCCGGTCACGCGCCGCCACCATTCTTCACGAAAACCTCCAGAAATTGCCGGTCACGATCCCTGGACTGCCGATCTGCCAAGATATCGCCCAAATCTGCAGAAAAACGGCGTAGATCTAGCGGAGAAGGCTCGGCTGGCTTTCGCCGTTGTCGCCGGAAACCGCCGTGAAACTGCTCCAATCTGCTACAGAAATGCCGGAAATCACTCTAGGAGCCCAGATCTGCTTTCAGATCGCCGGAAATCGCTATAAAACGGCCGGAAACTACACTTCAAACGCCGGTGAGGGGTTCTCGCCGGAAAAGACAACGGCGGTCGGCTGTCGCACGACCGCCGCGTTCTACGCCTGAGACGCGCGCTGTCGCGCGTCGTCTTTGAGCTCCGGCGAGATCCCCTTCCTCGATTCGTCCGCCGCCGGTCTTTTCTCCCTTTCTCGGTTTCTCTCTCTACTCCACGATAAAAGCCCGACTCCCGTTTTGTTTTGTTAATCGGCCTCTTTTTCTCTCCTGCGGTCCCACGTGTTTTCCACTCACGCGACCCACCTTTCTTTTTACTTTTCTTTTCCTTCCAATTTTTGCTTATTTCCTTACTTTTCTTCCATTTTGGGTTTGCTACCTAAAATAACAAAAACATACTTAAATACAATTAAATATAAATATAACTTAATAAAATTATATTAAATATAACCTAAAATAATAACAATAACTCTATATAAAATAGAGTTATCAATACCTCCAAACTTAACATTTTGCTCGTCCTCGAGCAAAAGAACGAAACAATACATTATGACAACACCAAACAAAAACAAATTTTTCACAAAAAACATTAAGCAAGCCCTAAATAACATATCATGACAACATAACAAAAAAAAATTTACTCACAAAAAGCACTAAAAAACATATTCAAACACTACCACCAATCATTCCATGATATTCCTAGTCGTTGTAGTATAGTGGTGAGTATTCCCGCCTGTCACGCGGGTGACCCGGGTTCGATCCCCGGCAACGGCGCCAAAAACTTGTTCGGTGAAATTCTACATGCAAGTGTACATGTCGAACAAGTAATATAATGATAAGTATGAGTATCGTCCTACAGGGACTGGTGATTACTAAACTAATTAATTACTAACGGTGAATAGTCTTTGAAGTTTATCTAGCCAACTAAAATGGTAAAACATGAATTTAATAACTAAATTAATCTAAAATTGATAAACGAAATGTGCTAGAGCTTCCGATTTCACCTAATTACTCAATATAAATGTTGATCATTTATGTTTGCAAGATTGATTCTACTCATGTGATGGCGGAATTTCCTAATGTATTCACTACCCTATGTCTAGGTATAGCAAACCTACTTAGCTCATTAATTCACTGTGAGTCTGCATATGAATTAAATGAACTAAGTGCATTAAGCTTTGTAAATATTCCAGTTTGCACCTAAAACCACACAAATCATATGATATAGTTCTATCCATATTAATCTATGGTTGCATATTACATGAAGCAACTGCATATCGTCGTCGTTCGAACTCAAATATGCAAATCAGATCATCTAAGTGGTAGCTAATCACTTAAATGCATTAAGATCAATAACATGCAACTTCACATTCCTAAAATATCTCACAAAACACAAACAATCTCATCATTAATACATCATAATCAAATTCCATCGTAGCTCTAACACAATAAATTAAAACAACATATTTACATAACAGAAATAAGTGCAAAAACGTGAACAAAACATTCTGTAAATTAAAAACATTAAGCTGTCACCAAAAATGTCTTCAAATCACAAAAGAATTGCACAAATATGCACATCAGGGGGTCGAAGAGGTTCTGTCAGAAAAACGGGGTGAAAAGGAGCTTCCACGCGCTGCCACGCGCCTCCGCCACGCGCCGGCCAGTCGCCGGTCACGCGCCGCCACCATTCTTCACGAAAACCTCCAGAAATTGCCGGTCACGATCCCTGGACTGCCGATCTGCCAAGATATCGCCCAAATCTGCAGAAAAACGGCGTAGATCTAGCGGAGAAGGCTCGGCTGGCTTTCGCCGTTGTCGCCGGAAACCGCCGTGAAACTGCTCCAATCTGCTACAGAAATGCCGGAAATCACTCTAGGAGCCCAGATCTGCTTTCAGATCGCCGGAAATCGCTATAAAGCGGCCGGAAACTACACTTCAAACGCCGGTGAGGGGTTCTCGCCGGAAAAGACAACGGCGGTCGGCTGTCGCACGACCGCCGCGTTCTACGCCTGAGACGCGCGCTGTCGCGCGTCGTCTTTGAGCTCCGGCGAGATCCCCTTCCTCGATTCGTCCGCCGCCGGTCTTTTCTCCCTTTCTCGGTTTCTCTCTCTACTCCACGATAAAAGCCCGACTCCCGTTTTGTTTTGTTAATCGGCCTCTTTTTCTCTCCTGCGGTCCCACGTGTTTTCCACTCACGCGACCCACCTTTCTTTTTACTTTTCTTTTCCTTCCAATTTTTGCTTATTTCCTTACTTTTCTTCCATTTTGGGTTTGCTACCTAAAATAACAAAAACATACTTAAATACAATTAAATATAAATATAACTTAATAAAATTATATTAAATATAACCTAAAATAATAACAATAACTCTATATAAAATAGAGTTATCAATGAGTTGCCACGTGCTATCATGCACCAACACCACATGCTGTCATATGCCACCACACGCTACCACCATTCTTCACGGAAAATGCCAAAAAGGTAGATCAAGGTGCCTAGAGTGACAATCTACCGAAAAATCACTTGAATTTGCCACCAAAATGTGTAGATCTGACAGAGAAAGCTCAAACGACATTCGCCATTCTTCACCAAAAACCACCACAAAATTGGCATAGAAATGCTAGAAAATGCACAGAGCACTCAAATATACTATTTCCCTGCTGGAATCACCCTAGAACTTGTTGGAAAATGCAACTAGGATGGTCGAAAAACTATCACTAGAAAATGTAGCGTTCTTCTTTGCTAGAAATGAATGCGATGGTTAGCTTTCACCCAACCATTGGACATTGTCAGAGTCCCATGCTGTCACGCATGAACCTGATCTTCTAGTGAGAAGAAGCCACACACCTCCTTTTTTGGTGTGTTCGCACCAACTATTTTTGCTAGATGATAGACAAGCCCTTTTTTTACTTTTTACTCTCTCCTTTTTTTCTCTTTTTCCTCTCACGTGAGAAACCTTCTCTTTTCTTCTAGTTTTTCTCTCTATTTTGCTTAATTTCCTTCTTTTTGGCTTTGCTACCTAAAACAACACAAGTTACGTAATTATAAACAAATGTGTCTATAATTTAATAAATACTATGTTATATATTGCTTAATATAAACAAAATAACCTTTATAAGAAATAGTCATTACCTTGCATCCAGAAATGTTGCAACTTTTGAACACATCAGTGCCCTTTCCCCGAAGAAGGAAGTAGAGATGCAACACCTTAAAACTCAGCTTAATTCATTGATATAAAACTTTGGTTAGCAAATACAAGATCCTTTCTTAGCCATCCTGTCAACTTTTACATCCCCATTAGTAGCGTTTCAACCTTTACCCTTTTCCTTCTTTTGCGTGCATGAAGTCTTTGGACAATAGATTTTATTATTGCTATAGTCATTGAAAAAGTTTTCTCTAGATTCCAAGAGTGCTAGGACTTTAATTGATCTCACTTGAAGGGTGTAGATAATTGCAAGTTGTTAAAGGTGAGTGTTGTCCAACATCGAAAACATGAGGATAGACTTTTGAACTTATAAGTGATGACATTTTTTTCATTTAATATCTTGAGATTTTGAAATAAACTTTTACACTCTAATATTAGCATGTATGTGAGGGAGAGTGTGAAAGACCTAAAACAACATTACAAAATATTTTTGGAAAGGTATTACATGACTAAGTGTGATTGATGGTCTCAACCTTAAATAAGCATATTTGTGGTCCTTAACTACACTACTTGGAAGCCAAAGTCCTTCAAAATCTCTGATCCAAAAATATCACTATCAAACTTTACCAACTCATAAACTTAACCCTTGAAGGCTTTGCCATAAATATATGTTCACCAACAACATACAAAAAATGGGCAGCAAACTTCAGTTAGAATGCAGAAGGCTTTACCTTCTCATCCAATGCAGAGGCAATGAAGACACTTGCATATACCCATCCAAGAAGAAGAGTTACGAGGTCCTTGGCCTTTCGAATTTCTAGTTGTTGCGTGTCTAAGCCACGTAAGTGGTAAAATATCCAAGGAGGACTCCATCAGAGTGGAGGTGTTGCCACGTAAGACAAAAGAGGTTCCTCCAACAACTTTAACGGCTTGCGGGAAACTCCGCCTGCAGTTGCTGCAAATTCCGACTTTGAATAGTTATAAGTAGGAGAAGAGTATGCGTGTAGAGGGTAGCCTAGAAAATCACATTGTATGTTCTGAATTTTCTTTCATGACGTTAAGTGACGTTATCATGTATGTTCCTCAATAATTTGGGTTTTGACCAAATATAATTTAAGATTACCATAACTGACTAATTATTGCAATTGGGTAATGTCATTGTTTCACCAATGGAACACGAGTGGTCGTTATTGTTTTACGCGCTTCCGGGTACAAGTTAGCCAAACGTAGTCTTGTTTGTCAACGTTCTCCTGTAAATATAGGACAAGCTTAGTTTTTCAAATGCAAAGCAAACACATCTTCATTCTACTTTTCAATTTCTCCAAGAACGCTCCTTTACCAGTCTTTCACTCATCAAGAAGAAATGGCAGCTGGGTTTGGTTGGCCCTATGGCTGCTGAAGAGATCAAACTGCTCTGCTCCGTCGAAAGTGAGGTTGAAAAGCTGAAGAATATGATCGAAAAGGGGCTTCCGCATGCAGAAGACTTGCTGGATACTCTTTCCACTAAAGTTCTACAACAAGAAAAGGCCGCGAAAAAGGTATGCATGTTCTTTTCGAAGTTAAATCAGCTTACCTCTCGCTGGAAAGTGGCCCATAAGATTATGAATATAAGACGGGAATTGCGCGCTATTAAGGATGATAAGGAACTCGTATTAGATGTGCCCCCGGTAGAAACAAGAGTCATGGACAAGGACGGGTGATTCTTTTTATCTAAAAGCAGGAGTTATTGGTCGAGACGCTGATAAAGGGAATGTTTCAATTATTTCAATTGTAGGTATTGGCGGGTTAGGAAAGACTACACTAGCTCCGCTTATATAAGAAAATGAACTCCAATTATAGGTATTGGTGGGTTAGGAGAGACTACACTAGCTCAGCTTGTATAAGAAGATGAAAGAATCAGCAAAAAAATGTTTAAGCCAAAAATTGGTTGTGTGTCTCTAATGATTTTGAAGTTAAAATTATTGTCAAAAGAATAGAAGAATATGTGACAAAAAAGAAACTTAAAACTGATGAAATAGGAGTATTAGTCTCATACTTTCAAAAATTAATGAATGAAAAAAGGTAGTTACTTGTGTTGCATGATGTGTGGGACTACAATTTTGAGTCTACCTTAGTAAAACTGTTAATGAATGGCACAAAAGGCACTAAAATATTAATAAAAATATGTGATCATAATGTCGCAAACACTATAGATCAAGTCAAAGGTACAATTAGCCATGAAGTTAGAGATAGGACTATCCATATATTCAAACCACACTCTGTAAAAGGTTTAGATGAGAAAGAGATGTGGAACTTATTTAAAAGGAATGCTTCTAAGGAAAGGCATGAGCTGGAAAATTCAACTAAGGTGGAGATTGGGAAAGAGATACTAAAAAAGTGTGTGGTGTTCCTATTGTTGTGAAAGCAATGGGAAGTTTGTTATCTAATTGTTCAGAAAAAGAATGGTCAGACCTTAAAGACAAGGAACTAGCTGTCATACTAGGTGGCATGGATGATGAAAATAAAGAAACTAAAATCTTAGAGATTCTAAAGTTCAGCTACTATAAACTTCCTTCTCATTTGAAATCTTGTTTTATTTATTGTAGTTTATTTCTAAAGGATTATTTGATTAATAAGTCTCAATTAATTAACATTTGGATAACACAAGGATTTATTCAAGGAAAATGATGCATGGAAGAAGTTGGAAGCAAGTATTTTAAGAATTTACTTCAAAATCATTTTTTCAAGAAGTTGAAAAAGATGATTTTGGTGAAATAATTAGATGCAAAATGCATGACCTCATGCATGATGTTCTTATTTCTGAGGTTGGATCACTAAACTTCATATTTGGCTATGAGAATAAATATATTTTTGTGAAAACTTGTCATATAGCAATTTTTGATGATCATCATAAGTGTTTCAAGTAATAAGTTCTTTTGAGCATTGGATCTTAGTAATAGAAAGTTTAAATGTGTACCAAGTTCTATTGATAAGTTGATACATTTAAGATATTTTAATTTTTCTCATAATGATGAAATCAAGAAATTACTCAACTCTATAACTAGTTTAATAAATTTACAGACCCTAAGCTCTCTAATTGCTAGAGGCTTGAAGAATTGCTAGTAGACATTAAAAAATTGGTTAACCTTAAACATCTTGAGATCAATGGTTGTGCAAGATTGAAGTATATGCCACATGGATTGGGGAAACTCAAAAAACTTCAATCTTCGACCCTTTTTGTGGTTGATTCAAGTCCTTTTTCAGGGTGGTGGGTTAAATGAATGAAATGGGCTCAATGAGCTGAGTGGAATATTACAAATAAAAAATATCAGTCATGCAAATGGTGTTGCGTTAGACTCTATGATTGCAAACTTAAAGGAAAAAAAATTTCTTAATTCTTTGTCTTTACGGTGGAGTACTGAAGAAAATGCTAGTGATTCTAATGATGACATGGCATTAAAAGGCTTCCAACCGCATCCAGATTTGAAACGGCTTCACTTGCGAAACTATTGGGGTTCAAGGTTTTCAAATTGGCTTTCATCACTCAAAAACCTTGTGGAATTAAGATTAAGTGACTGTAAGAAATGTCAATATCTGGCACCATTAAGTCAACTTCCTCATCTCAAGCAGCTCCATCTTAATGGTGTGTATGAGATGCAATATTTATCATGTTCTGACGATAAGAACGAGTTCTCTTTTTCATTGGTGTTAGAATCTTCTTTCCCATCGGCGGAAAAGATTGAGCTAATATCTTGCCCCAATCTAAAGGGTTGGTGGGGGATAAGTTCTTTTGTGAAGTTTGATAGAGATGAAGACAATTCTCTTGAAGAAGTAACAGTACCACCCATGACAGAGTATCATTTAGAGGCTTCATTTCTTTGCCTTTCAAGTTTATATGTTGATAATTGTCCCATGTTGACTTCCATGCCATCATGCCCACATCTTAAAGGCTTATCCTTGGAGAAAGTGAACTCAAAGCTTTTGCAACAAACAATGATGACAAATGCATCAATAACAACAACCATCTCTTCATCTGGCCCTTTTTCAAAACTAAAAAATGTGTCACTGAATTTCATTGTAGATCTAGAAATTTTAGAAGATGAATGGCAGCAAAACCTCTTCTCCCTTGAATTTTTGTTGATAGTAAATTGCCAGAATTTAAGGTGTCTCTATCCATGATTACAAGATCTCACATCACTTAAATATCTAGATATTTCTTATTGTCAAGAGCTTCAACTTTAGAATGCTGAAGATGGGATGCAATGGTAGGTTTAAAGGGCCTTTGTACTCTCAACTTAATAGGTATCTCAAGGTTGTTGTCTCTCCCATCAAGGCTTCAACATGTTACAACTTTACAAAAGCTTTACATTTCAAATTGTGAAAACCTAATAGCCATACCAGAATGCATCCAAAACTTCAAATCACTTAAAACACTTTCAATTTATGGATGCAATAAATTGACATCATTACCTGGAGGACTGTGCATGTAGTCATCTTTGCAAGAATTAGAGATTCAAAGATGTCATAACTTATGGCAAAGATGCAAAAAGCACGGTGAAGAGTGGCCCAAGATTGCTCACATCCCAAACTTATGCCTTGAGTGAATTCTAGGTATGTTATTTATTATTACGAGGCACTTTCATTTTTTTCTTTCATTTTTCTCTTTCGGTAACTCTTAGTTGTTAAATTTCAAGTATTGCATTATATAACTAATCGAAATATATGCATCTTCTACTCATTCAAGTATAGTAAACTTCAGTTATTACAACCCTTTTTGGAAACTTAGATGTCCAGCTTCTTTTTTCTTATGATGTTCAACAATGTTGAAATAAAATAAGAGTAATTTATTATATTCTTGACCTCTCCAACAATTAGATGTGCATCATTATAAGTACAGTTCCAACATATCCTCTATGATGGTCCATTACAACTCTAGCGGCAGCGAGCCAAGGATGATCCTCTGGTAGCACCCCATTGCGCCTCAACTCATTGAAGTCCTTGGATTTTTTCGGCAACAATGCCACCCCCCGCCACCAACAGGTCCTAGAATGCCACTCTGTCCGATGGATCATTTCAAGTTTAGCATTGACCCGTCAGCAACGTTGAAGGCGAAGAAGAAACAGTCGGGGTGCTAACTAATATTGGCCACACATTATTGTTAGAGCCTCCCTAAAAGAAGCAATTGGATGCTTTAGGTGAATTTTTTTATTTTTTAATATACCGTTTCCTCGTGTTTAATTTGACCAGTGGTGATGATTGTGAAGAGTTAACTGGGTCTTACAGGAGCGGATGGTGTTGGATTTAGTTCAGATGTTATTATGGTGAAAGCTGGTAAGTTAAGCGATTAAATTTTCTCTAAAATGGAATTGGCAGTGTTTCAATTATATGAATCTATGTTGGACTTCATCTTTGGTACATCATTAATAATATTGTCTGTTGGGGTTAGGTTTTTTCTCCATTTAATTTAGTTGCATTTTATTAATGACATCAAGCTGAAGAATAATCCTTAGCAACTTTAATTCTTTGGAAGGAAAGTTTATAGGGTTCCCATGATATTTTTCGTGTCTTTAGCACTCCAACTGCCATATGGAGAAAGTATTCAATTAGATGTGGTGAAGAGGGAAGCTGCAAGTAGATAATGGATTGTAAATGAATCTCCTAATACATCATAAAATGAAGGAACCACTCTTCCTTTGGTGGGAATTCTTAGCAGCCTACAAATTGGGCTCTTTTAGCATTAACAAGATTTACTCAATCAAAAAGTGCCAAATGACAAAATAGATATTTTCAAAATTTGTAAGGAACATTAGAAGATATGACAAATATGTTTATTGTTTGTCATTGTAGAGTTATTTAAGTTTTGAATCTAGATAAACTCAAGACTAGCTTTTCCTCCCAACTTGAGTTACATATTATAGAAGTTGATTGATCACTAGAACATTTCAGAGTCAACATTAAAGCTAGAGACCAGGTTAAATAATAAAAACCATTTCTTCATTAGTAGCAACCTAAAGAAATATGACATTTACAAAACATAAAAAGGTCAACTTGAAATTTCCAAGGCTAAAAATTAGAATTACCCATAAAAAAAGTATAGAAGTTCAATGGTATGTTGGTGATCGTTGGTTAGAACTCTCGATTTCTAATCAGACCTCCCTAGTTTCAATGAAAGTTCTAAACTTAAAAATAAGGGCTAATATGCTTTTACTATGGGGGCTGAAAGAATTAATGTCCATTTATATGATTGAACAAAAAACAAAACGTTGCTATGAAAGCTTTGTATAATCGTGTAAAGTTGAGTAAAGTCGAGTTTTGTATAGTCATGGTGAGGTATCCAAGGAGCCTTTAGATACAAAATTTTAGTTGTAATGACCATAGTTAGTTTTCAAGTAATTTTTAGAAAGTAACATGAGAGGATAATGAATTGATTATTAACCATAACTAATTTTCTTGACATTTGAGTCACAAATTTTTTTCTATTCAACTCAAGCATTGATCTTACCATGCTTAAGGTAAGATGACCATTGGTTGGACACCCAAAAAGGACCATAAGTTGCAAACAATGTAAATTTGTTATTTTGAACTTATGAATTTACTATGAATTATAAATTAGAATAGAGAGCACATATTGTTATATATGATTGACTAAATGAAAGAAATTACATTACTTTGTTCGTTTATAATAAATAGTATTTTGACAAGGTTATGATAAAGAATAAAAAAATTAATATTATGACTTTAAATCTTATGTTAGGATTTACTTAACTCATGAATGCAGAAATATGTGTTCCTTTTCTTGTTATGCCCTATAGTCTCTACTGAAGTCGTTAAACCAGGACATTAAATGCCGAACAAGATAGTTGAACTTTCGGAAGATTATTGTGCTGTTCATTCTTTGATATTTCCAAAGAATTCTCGTTTGAGTGGAAAGAGCAATCGGTGGTTTAGTTTGGACGGATTGGAAGGGGTGAAAGAAAAAGAACCATTTTCTGCAAGTTACCATTTCTCTTTTTCGGTAGGTATAAGCCGTTTCCACAAGCTATGCAACAATATATACATTGAAAATAAAACTTGAGTTACGGTTAAGGAAAATGCAAAACTAAGAATATCAAAATACAAGGTCGCTTTTCATAGACGCAAACATTTCACACAACTATTCCATCACAAAAGTGGGACACTGTGTGTGGAAAGTATTCAATCACTAAAGTAAAAGGTTAATTTGACAAACACAATCATTTTTATATATCATCATCAAGTCCAAGTCAGTCACAGGCCTCCGTAAGTCCGTGACACCTTGGTGGCAGACAAGTAGAATAAAGTGTGGATGACAAATGACACATGCTAAAGGAACTTCCCCTTTTGATCCTTGCTCTTCTTCTTTCCAGCTAGGTTTATAGGCCTCTATGGAACAACGGTAGATTGGGATGAAAATAAACAAAGTAAAATAACATTTTATGAACATAAATTACCAATAAGATGCAAAAAGAAAATTCATCACTTGTTGGGAAGGAAAATTTTATACTCAAATTTATGGCTAGAATTAGTAACAAGGCATATTTATAGCCGTTTCATTCAAGTTGTCTAGGGAAGAACAAAGACCAACGTGTTTGACGGGGTATCCAGGCAAAATCTGGGCGTGTTTGACACCGTATCCAGGCAAAAACCAGCGTGCTGGACGTTACTAGGAAAATTCTGGCGTGTCTGTTAGTGTTACTAGGAAAGTGTAACGTGTTTTGACCGCATCCTAGTAAATTCTAGCGTTTTTGACGGTGTTAGTCGACAACCGTGCATTTTGCCTCGTGCCAAACAATTTTTCCTAAGAAAACAAAAGAACTTGTTCTACACGGGCATTCTTTTTGGGTCTCTGCTTACTTTTTGACTTGGAATTACTAAGAAATTGAGTAAAAAAGGAAATGCCTTTGGTCTCGGGTGGGACACTTATGACATTTTAATGAACCTTCCCTTTCGCCCCGCTACTATCAAAGAACGGTAGGTTAGGATGAAAATAACCAAGCAAATGTAACATTTTATCAACATAAATAGCCAATCAGATGTAAAGAGTAAATTTATATTTTTTTTAATGAATATGTGAATTTATTTACCAAAAAATAAGAAAATATAAAAACTTATAGGTATATTTTAGTATTATAATTTATCTAAGAAAAAATTAAATTTAAAATTATCCAATTATGACACAATAAATTATTCGCATGATAGAGTTTAATATTAAATAAATTCATAACTAGTTGGGAAGTGAAATTATGTACTCAAATTTATGGCCAGCATTAACAGCAAGGCATATTCATATCTATTTCGTTCAAGTGTTTTGAACTTGTTGGAGGAAGAACAAGTTCTAGATAAAAGAAAAAAAAAAAAGGCCTAGGCCAATTATTATGAGAAAAAGAACAACACAAAAGATGAAAGAACAAACTTCAAATTAAATATTCTTGAACCTATTACAATACAATATTTGTATTACTTACTGCGTACAAACACTTTTAAAAATTATACAAATGTTTTGATTATATATGATAAACTACAAAGGATACCAATTATCTTGATGCAGAAAATGTCTTGGACCATTGACCCGGAAAAGTCCAGCGGGATGCACGTTTTGCCTTGAACCAAACAACTTCAGCTCAGTAGGGATCAACTTGTTCTACACGGTCATACTTTTTAGGTCTCTTCTGGGCAGAAATATTCCACAAAGGACACTTTTTTACTACAGTTTTTGGGGTAATTTCTGCATCTTGCAATCTTTGCAAAGTCAAGATAACGTCTTTTCCTTTTTCTTTCCTGAAATTTACCCCTTTCACATGATATTCAAGTTTTATCCCGCCTCATGCTCTACTAGATACTACATTCTATCAAGGAAAACCCACCATAAGAACATGACTCTTCTTATTTTGAATTATAAGTATTTTTAGAATTTACGCAGATGTTCTGATTATGCTAGATTAATTTGCCCGAATTACGAAGTCAAAACATGGTGTGGGTACACTGCGTCCCACTTTGGCTGCCAGCTACCTTTTCTCTTTATCTGTCCTAGGCCCGAATTACGAAGTCATTTGCCATCCACACTTTACTATCCTTTCACTTTATCTGCACCCCACCAATGGCCCGAATTACAAAGTCATTTATCATCCACACTTTATTGTACTTGTCTGACACCTTGCGATTTAAGTCATCCATGATTTTACCAGAACTAACACGAGTCTATTGTGGTTGGACGGCCTAATTCTTTAAGCACAACGGCTCCATAAAACAAAGAGACGGGTGAATATTTATGTAAAGCGGCAAGAGAGGAGGAGTTTGTAATCTTTTTTTCTTTTCCCTTGACCTGGAGCTGGTGAAAAAGTACAAGGAAGGTATATGTACAAGGAAGGTATATCAATTTGTCTCTATGAAGGTTGTGATAAATATTGAGAGAGAAAAACAATTTTTTGAAATAATTTTGGATCTTGTATCAGGATTTGCCTGTTAGGTAACATGATTTCTATATATAACATCTTCTTTAGCTTCTAAACTGTTCTTGGATTTTTTTTTTTTTTGTAATCCTAAAAGGACGCTTTTTTTTTCTTTGTAGCTGTAATATAGTTATGAAAATGTAAAGATTTCCGGTAAAAAATGTTTACAATCCATAGATTTGCTAGCGCGTCGTGTTGAGATTAAGTGACGTCAAATGCCAAGCAAACAGAAGTGTTGAGGCCGGACTAGAAAAATAAGCAAAAAAGAAAAGAAAGTTAAAAATGTGAAAATAAACATGAAAGAAGATAAAGACCAAACACCAAAGCATGCACTTCCTGCCTCACATTTCTAATTTGTTGTAATTATTTAGTATAAATTTGATTCTCTTTAAAGCGGCTAAATCACCATGACAATTTTTAAAAACTTGCATGAAAGCACCGGATAGGCTAGAAAAGAAAGACGAGACCAATACCAAACGCATCACGCGCTAAATCTTTGACAACATTGAAGGCTAGTCTGCAGCTAGTCTGCAGGCTAGTCTGCAGGCTAGTCTGTAAGGAGGCTAGTCTGCACGCTAGTCTGTAAGCAGGCTAGTCACACATGGACATTGTAAGGAGATCAAAAGCCAATCCAGCTAATCTCCGAAGACTCATAGTGAGTCTTGGCATAGAATATGGATGCGATGCAACCGATTGAAAGGATGACTGAAAGAACAAATGGAGTCTAAGTGTTGTGATAATTGTGGTGAGTTATCTATGGAGCTTGGGATGAGAAATTTTTTGTAAGACTTTTGATAATTATACCAATTTTTGATAAGTGACTTTTAGAAATAGAATTACACATGATTTGCTGCCATCAATTGTTGTAGGTCTGCATTTTCCTTTAACAATTTTAAAAGGAATAGCCCAATGTTTTGAACTCTCCAAGTTATCTTAAGTAAGTGCCTTCACTTCTCTTTCTCCCTAATCTCTTTCTCCTTTCCCCATACATTTTTCAAAGCTACATTCAATTCATTGACCTTTACGCTATTATCACTACTTTTCCCATTTTCAATGTGAAAGGATTGAATGTAGATTTGAAAAATGTCAAGAAAACAAGCAAAAAGGATGGAATGTAGGTTTGAAAAATATCAAAAATAGAAACAAAAGGATGGACAAAGAAGAAAGAGAAGGGAAAGGAATGAAAAGGAGGGGGACCGTGACTAGGAATAACTACTTTTCCATTGATTAAAGGGAATGGAGACTCTCATTTTTTATTTTCCTATTGATTAAAGCAATAACACAATAACAATAGTATATTTTATAAATAGTTTTTGTAAAAATGGCTATTTTAATAACGGAGCAATATCATCTCATTTTATTAAAATCAATCATTAAAATTTCATGTAGAGTTACAATAAATTATTGAAAGAAGCTAATATAGTTATAAAAGTGAGGCTCCAAAGCCCTTTTTGTAAGTGTAGTGTCGTATAAAAAACAAATTTCATATAAAATTCCATAGAGTTATTAAGACAGCAATGTTATCTACTTTTGTCTAAACCAATTAGAACAATTTTGACTGACGTTCTTAATAACAATACTAGTTTGATTCCCTAAAACTAAGGAATTTGAAGAAATGTTGTACTTAAGAATCTATGCTTTGATGATTTCTAAAATGTACCTAATAATGCGTCAAATTATTCACAAAGTTGTTTTGGAGGGGGAAGAAACAAAGAAAAGAAAGGGAAAGGTAACTAGGAAAAATATAAAGTTTATTTTTTTAAAAGTTATCTTATAAAGAAAGATATAATTTTTATATAGCAAGAATATCATAATAACATTAAAGTAATATAAATCATATACCGTTGTTAATATGGTCTATCTCTACAAGTGTGGGGAGACCTTAGAGATTTTATTTTGTCTATAAACAAATATGCATTATTCTAATTTTTATTTCATGTTTTTTTATTATTATTTTTTTATTTCTAGTTAAGTAGAGAAGAAGGTGGTTGCATTGCTTTGCATACCAATTCTTTAAGCTAGTGCCCTTTAGTGGTTTTATTGACATATTAAGTGTGAGACATTTTGATATTATGTTAAGAAATTTATTTCATCTATAAAGTTGACTTATAGATAAAATTATTTGTTTATATGTAGAAGTTTTTATAATAAGCTCTAAAAAATATATGAAATTTCAACGTCACTTTTTTATAACTATAATAAGGTGAAGTTATGAGTTTATAAATACTGTTATGTGAAAGGTCTTGCACTCAAATAATGGGCTATAATAAGATTTTTATTCACCTAAATAATATATTTTGATATTATAACAAAGAATTTTTTTCCCTTAAAATTGGATTGAGATTAGGAGATTTTTTTTTCTTGTATAAAAAATAATATAGTAATATATAAGTAAAATAAGATGCATGTTATTTTTAGTTGAAATAAATAAGTGGACTGGGTTTTACTTGAAACAAATAGAAAAACGAGAGTTATACATTTTTTCTAGTTATAATGACTTAAAACAAGTTGACCAAATTTGGAGAGCACGTGATCTAACAAATAAATAAAAACTCACTTGAAAATAGAAACGACTCTTATGCCGTCAACTACACGCAATGCCTTTTTTTTTTTTTTTTTTTTTCTATTAGTTCACCCTTGTCCATTTATAAAGAGAAGATCGTTGGGGCGTCAAGAAACTAAATTTGAGAGAAAGAAAGGGCAAGCGATGGCTTTGCGTGGAGTAGTTTCCAAGTACTGCTACTTGGGGCTCTAATCCTAGCAGCAGTAGCGAATTCGAGCTGCAACAGGAAATGTGGATCGCTTTCCATCACCTACCCTTTTGGAACCAAACCTATTCCTTCTCTCATTTTATGTAAAAACGAATCAAAAGAAGAGGCAAGTTATGTAACCTTGAAGTTGGCCGTTGACCCATAAATAGTAGGGCATTTTCTGCTAATAATTTGCTTCACTTCTTTTCCTTGTTTCTTCCTATCCACAAGCACATAGATGAGTTACTGACTAAATGAGTAAAGCTTGTTAGCAATGGGGTAGAAATACTCCGTTATTGAAGCAGCAATTTTTGCGAAAAGAGATTATAAGAAATACATTGTTATTTGTGTTATTACTTTAACCAATACAAAAATAACTATTTCTTTCTTTTCAATTTTCCCTTTTCTATTCCCTTTCTTTTAAGGAAAAGAAAAATAACCATCCCTTAAATCATTTAAAAAAATAACTATTCCAAATTAAGGTTTCCATTCCCTTTTCTTTAATTCATAAAAAAAATAACTATTTGAAGTCAAGGTCTTCCCCTTCTTCTTTTTTCCCTTGTCTTTTTCTCCTTTTTCCTTATATTTTTCAAAGTTGTGATAAGTTCCTCTTAAATTGTATTTAAGTATTCACCCGTTACATAATAGATTTCCTTTTCAATCCCAAATGAGGCTTATTTGGGCTCCGTCGATAGCTCTCATTAATTTATGAAACACAAAGATCCCTAGTCTTTAGTGATCAAATTAAATGACGTCAAATGAATAAGTAGAGCGTATAAGTATGGGCCAAAAAATTATAGGTGCTTTAGAAAAGGAAACAAAAAAGTGTGCACGTACTTTGAAAAAACAAGCAAAGTGGGTGGGAGTGCTTTAGGAAAAAAGAAACAGCTTTCTGTCTTGTCTAAAACATAAATAACAAGCAACAAAAAGTACTTTTGAAACTTTAAAAAAAAAAAAGTTAAAGAAAGAAGACCAAGACTTGGTATCTATATGATTTCTATTTGGTTATATAGTTCAGCTTAATATCTTTTAGGTCATATGTATTAATACTTTCAATAAAGTTAGTAAGAGGTTCTTTTGAAAATGATATAATATGCTTAATAGGAAGAGTTAAAAAACTGAAATTGAAAATTTCTAATATTGGAATCTAATGTGATTTAACAAAAAATAATTTTTTTAAATAAATACCATATCAATTTTATTTTTTTATTTTTAGTTGGATGGCCTAATTGTTGAAGTACAATGGTTCCATAAAACAGAGAAATGGATAAATCTTTATGTAAATTGCTGAGACAGGAGTTTGTCATTTCTTTTCTTATTCCTTGACCTAAGCTGGTGAAAAAAGAAAAAAAAGATACATCAATTTTTTTATTTGAAGGTTGTTATAAATAATAAGAAAGAAAAACAATTTATCGATGTAATTCTAAACCTTTTATCAGGATTTGCGTGTTAGGTAACATGATTTCTAGATATCAACATCTTTTTTTGCTCCTCAACTGTCATTGGATTTTTTCTTTTGTAATCCTTAAAAGAGATTTTCTTTCTTTCTGTCTATAGCTCTGAAAATGTAAAGGCTTCCGGTTAAAAATGTTTGCAATCCAAATATTTTCAAGTGCTTTGTGATGAAATTAAAAGGCGAACAAATAGCAGTGTTGAGGCCGGACAAGAAAAATAAGCGAAGAAGAAAGTTGAAAATGTGAAAAGCAAAATGAAGGAAGATAAAGACCAAATACCAATCTAGCTGGCATGCACTTCCTGGCACTCATTTCAAGTTTGTGGTAATTAATTATTCAATATTGAGTCTCGGCACCAATTCTTGCCTTCTATAAAGAGAAGGGCGTTGGGGCATCAAGAAACTAAACCTGAGACAAAGAAAAGGCAAGCGATGGCTTTGCGTGGAATAGTTTTCCAAGTACTGCTACTTGGGGCTCTAATCCTAGCAGCAGTAGTAGCGACGGAACCCAATTCGAGCTGCAACAGGACATGTGGATCGGTTTCCATCCCCTACCCTTTTGGAACCAGCGAAGGTTGTTACCTTGATTATTCTTTTCGCATCACTTGTAACCACGAGTTCAACCCTCCAAAACCTGTTCTGGATATATATAGTAAAGAAGTCCTCAACATATCGCTGGATGGTGAACTGCGAATTCAAAGCCTAATGTTCTCATTACGCTGGTTTCCCCTCTCAAATACAAAGAACAAGCTCTTCGTACTTGGTTGTAACACTGTTGGTTACATTGTAGGCACGACTACCAAAAAGGATTTCAAGATCGGATGCGGCTCCTACTGCGACAGTATTGACAATGTGGTCAACGGTTCTTGCGATGGTGTCGGCTGTTGCCAGTCTTCTATCCCGGAAAATATTTCCAACTTTCGTGTGGATTTGCATACCTTGAACGACTCTGATGCCCCGGGCTTCAGTCCATCTGGTTTTGCTTTTGTCGCGGAAAAAGAAGCATATACATTTTCCTCTTTGGATTTTGTGAAATTTAGGGAAAAGAAGTATATCTCGGACATCCCTCTGGTGGTTGATTGGACAGTTGGAGTTATATCGTGCCAAGAGGCTCAGAAAAATCAGACAAAATATGCGTGTAAAGCAGCAAATAGCAAATGTCACGATTACACCCACGGTGTTGGGTATCGTTGCCGTTGTAACAACGGCTATGACGGGAACCCATACCTCGACGGTGGTTGCAAAGGTAACAGTTGAGATTTGGTTTATTCAATCGTTCTTCATTGGTAGGGAAATCGGTTTTTTATTTAAAATAGTTTGTACGGAAAAGAATATATTTTTCATTTTAAATAAAAATTTTAATCAAGATTTAAGTTGTCTTAATTTTTCATAAAATTAACTTGTAAGGAAATATACCTATTATTTAAAAAATCAAATATAATTTAAAGAATACAAAACAACTTACACTATTATTAATGCATTTTCTCTTTAATTTTGAGTTTTATAAACTAGATTGTTCCTTGCCAAGTCTGGCAAAAGGTAGTTGTTAGCTAAATGAGCATAGAATGGTGTTTTGCTTTATTGTTAGTTTTGATGGATTGTACCATGATTTAGATATTGACGAGTGCAAAAGATTAAACCCCTGCCGTGGTGGAAAGCAATGCATAAACCTTATAGGGAATTTCACATGCCTTTGTCCGAAGGGATACAAAGAATACAAGGGGGTAAATGAAGCGGTGTGCATCCGAAACAACTCTAGGAGCTTTGCTATTGTACTTGGTAAGTAAAAAAGAATTGTAGTACAATTTTTCAAACTATCTTTTTTACGATGTTCTTGCATTCGTTTGCCTTGTTGAGTATTTTAGGCACTTTTGGCTTTTGCAGTTTGATTTAATAAGGTCTCCTTCACGGATACAAATAAGAGAAAAAAAAAAAAAAGAAGTTCTACTTATGAAGCAAGATATTTATAAATGAAAATTCTCCCACATTTTTTCAAAAAAAAAAAAATTAAAGTTCTACTCATTACTTTTTTAGGATGGCCTCCCACTATTAGACATTATTAAAACAATAGAAAGTGAATAAAACTTCCCACAAAGTAAAGCTTTAATCTAGATAAATGTATTAGAAATATATATGCTCCATAATTAAATAAAATAATCTAAGACAAGTGGGATTTCATCAAGAAGGACTAAAATCTATCAGAAAAGTCTAGAATCCACAAATAAGATATGTGAATCCTTTAAAGATATCTTTATAAATTATAACAATAAACCTAATCCTAATACTAAAATATTATGAAGTAAATCCTATTAGAAAAAAAGTTTAACATGAAAAGCTTTTGTTGTCAAATTTTATGCAACATTGGTTAAAGGAATGTTGAATATTGTAATAACTAGATTTCTTGAAACTTTTTCAACAAACAAATTTTCAAGCAATGCTTCAACTTTCTTTTGTTTTTGTATGATGCATCAATTAGCTGAAACACAAAACAATCAAACCAAATCCCATTTTGTTTCTTTTAATTCTTGTGCCTTTTCTCCCAAACTTTTTTTTTTTTTGAAATTTTCATAATAGTTAGGAATATGTTTGACATTTTATAGAGCTTGTATTTAAGTCTTATAGATAATATGATGCATTGTACTAATTGGGAAATAATCTAAGCTTAACACTATTTTTGAAATATTACTTATATTTAGAAGTCTCTATGCCAATTGTTCATAGAGATATAAAATCTACGAACATACTCTTGGATGAGAATCTTGTAGCAAAAATTACTAACTTCCAAGTTTCAAGATTGATTTTTGTCAACAATAAACAAGCAACCACTTTGGTGTAGGGAATTTATGGATACTCAAATCCAAAGTCCTTCCAAATTGGTAAGTTAACTGAAGAAAGTGATGTTTTTAGTTTTAGTATTGTTTTGGCTAATGGTTGGTAGGTAAGAAGGTAGGTTTTCAAAATAGGATGGGAAATGAAGTTCCTACCATGAAAGAGGGTCAATTATTTCAAATTCTTGACACCTTATAAACAAGGGTAATATTGATGAACTAAAGGAAGTTGTTAATATTGTAAAAGGATGCTTAAGTTCAAAGGGCAAGGGTAGACGTTTTATAGGGGAAGAACTTTTTACAACAAAGTAATAGTTAGCAAGGTTTAAATTTCCTTCCATAATTTATTTTTAATGAAGTTTTCAGGCAATGTCGATATATCAATTGACATATTGCATATGCATTTTAGGTAATTAATTTTTCTTCCATTATAAGGCCAACCTATAATAGATAGGCTAAATTGGTAATTAGAAACGTCCAATATAAGACAACCTCCTTATAACATCTCTGATTTGTTTTGAATATTAAAATCATTAATAAATATTAAGATAACTTTTCACCCAAGATAGGTTGTTAGACATTTTAGCACTTAGAAAAGATGTCTCTTTATTTAAATGTTACTGTTAGAATATTAAATTAAATAATAAATATTTATTATTTATTGCAAACCTAAACTTTTAGAATAGATAATGATTTATGTGATATCATAATCTTAATTTCCAAATTCACTTTACAACTTTTTCATATTTCAATTATGATATTCTATGAATGAATCAAAAACATTATTACTTTACTAAATTCAATAACATGGTTCTATTCCATTGCATGGTCTAGGTCTTAGTACTAGTATTGGGCCATTAGTTCTTCTTGTTAGTGGATGATTTTCCTACAAAATATTAAAGAAAAGGAGGAGGATCAAACAAAAGAAGAAGTTCTTCAAGAGAAATGGTGGTTTATCGCTACAACAGAAATTATTTTCTCAGGAAACCAATGTTGAAAATATCAAATTGTTTACTTCGAAAGATTTGGAAAAGGCCACAAATCGTTTTAATATGAATAGAATACTTGGCCAGGGAGGGCAAGGCACTGTTTACAAAGGCATGTTGGTAGATGGAAGAATTGTAGCTGTGAAAAAGTCCAAGATAATTGGTGAAGGAAGACTCCAAGAATTCATTAATGAAGTGGTCATTCTTTCACAAATTAATCATAGGAATGTGGTGAAATTAATTGGTTGTTGCTTGGAAACTGAAGTTCCCGTACTAGTTTATGAATATGTTCCTAATGGAACCCTTGCCAAATATCTTGGTAATCAAAGCGAGGAGTTCCTATTAACATGGGATATGCGCTTACAGATTGCAATAGAAGTTGCAGGAGCACTTTATTACTTACACTCAGCAGCTTCCTCACCTATTTACCACCGTGACATTAAGTCTACAAACATACTCTTGGACGATAAATATAGAGCTAAAATAGCAGACTTTGGGACTTCAAGATCAATTACGATTGATCAAACTCACTTAACCACACTAGTACATGGCACTTTTGGATACTTGGACCCTGAATACTTCCAATCAAGTCAATTTACAGAAAAAAGTGACGTATATAGTTTTGGAGTAGTCCTTGCTGAGCTATTAACTGGAGAAAAAGTAATCTCTTCAACTAGGACAGAAAAGAGTTTAGCAATATATTTCATTTAATCAATTAAGGAGAATAAGTTATTTGATATCCTTGATAGTCAAGTTTTGAAGGATGATAAAAAGGAAGAGAAGATTGCAATTGCAAATCTTACAAAAAGGTGCTTGAACTTAAATGGTAAGATGCGACCTTCAATGAAAGAAGTTGCAATGGAGTTACAAGCAATTCAAATATCCTGAGAAGGTCTTAAAACTCATGAAACTCATGAAGAGCTTGAGCATGTCAAAACTGAAATGGACAAGCCTTGGGATGTTGCCAATATAACAACCTTTGGTATAGATGATGACACAAACTCATCTACAAATACCTATCCATTATTATTTTCATCAAGATGAATGGAGAGCTTATTTGCTAATATTTCTTAAGTTTGATATTATGCACCACGTCATTGCTACTTTCTTGCTTTCTAAGTAAAATGTCGACAATCATTGTGATATTTTGTTTTATAAGGATGTTCTTTATAAAATGGCATGGTGATGTTGCACATATATGAATCTTTGTTGAACTTTATCTTAGTCTATTGGGATATGAATTATGTGATGTTGAACACTTCTCTTTGTTTATGTTGTGTTGCTGAAGAATGATTTTTAGTTAATTGACATAATGCTTTGGGATGAAATGTTAATGGATCCCTTGGTATTTAAGCTTGATTCCTTTTGGACATACTTCTACTGCATAATGAAGTTATTGCACTTAACATAAAAGAAAAAGATTATCCTACTAGGTTGAGAAAAGAAGTTTCTGCATAGATGAGCTAGGTTATAATGAGAGACAATCAGGTTGAAACAACTTATAGATTGACATCCAACTTTGTATAAAGAAGTCATTTTGGGTTAGGATATGGGAAGAGAACATTACCTTATGACTTTTATTTAATGTTATAATTGAAGTCTTATATAAGGACTAGAAATACTTGCCCTCTGCAATGAAGCAGCCATTCTTGGGACAATTCTTGGATTAGGCTTTAGAAATGTAGATGTGGTTTAAAGACCTATAAAAGAACCCATCAATAAATTTAAAATGGAGTTTAATGTATCGTTTGTAAGATTTTAAATGCTTTTCAAAACTTGTAAGGAGTGTAAGAAGAAAAGATAAATCTACAAACTTCTTTTCATCATAAAATTTAGCTAAATTTTGAATGACATACTCTAGATTAGCTTATTCTATTAAAGATCCAATTAGATGAGTTGAGGACCCAATCAACTTAAAGATAGTATAGTGCATAATCACTATCTTCAAACAATGGCGGAGAAATTAGTTTACCCCTTCCCTTCAACAGCAAATGTAGCAAACTTTGGAAAACAATTCCTTTTCATGGGCACTTTGGCTAGCATGGCTTTGTGGTGATGAGACCATTGACTTACCAAATTTTCCAACTGCGCATGCCATTGGGAATCTTGTCACGGCCCTTCTTCTATGGTTTGGTAAACAGGGTAACGAAAGCCTATGCTGCTCAAGACAAAGAACATAAAAGGGATGTATAGCCAGCAGAAACTTAGAACGGTATGAAGCAGGAGAAGCTGCTATTGGATTCTTAGGAGAACCAACCAAAAAAAAAAAAGTTGAAACACTATTTACTTCATTCAGAACATGAAAGGAACCCTCAAAAGCTGTCCCAGCAGAGCCACAAATCCCACCAAGATCCAGAGCCACCACCTGAAGTCAATATGGTTCAATCAGCGCAGAAACACCAGCCAATCCAGCCCGTTTTCAACAGAATGCGGTACTAGTTTTCCTCCCTTGGAGAATCAGACGAACAACAAAAACCAAGGCATTCCTGAAAAATCCAAGGAACAACAATTCTATCAGATGGGTCTCAAAGGGCAGTCACAGCAACCGAAGCTACCTTTAATTTGGCAATCAGAAAATGCTACAACAAATAGGCTAAGGACAACAACGTCTCTTTCAGAGAGAATGGAAAAAGGCTTCCAATTTTCCTCGAATATGATTGATAAGTGCCCAACTCAGGTTGATGCCTTGCATCAAGAAATTTTGCAACTCCTTAAACACATCAATGCTCTTACCCCTTACTTCAGAAAGAAGGAAACAGAGATGCAACACCTGAAAACTCAACTTAATTCATTGATAAGATACTCTGGTTTGCAAATACAACATCCTTTCTTCACCATCCTGTCAACTTTTTCATCGCCATTACCAGCGTTTCAACCTTTACCCACTTTCCCTTCTTTTGCGTGCACTGAAGTCTTCGGACAATAGATGCTACTGTGCTAAAGTCATTGAAAATATTGTCAATAGATTCCAAGAGTGCTAAGGCTTTAATGGATCTCACTCGGAGGGTTTAGACGACTGCAAGTGAAGGAAGTGGATAGTATTGACAAATTCCTAGGAATACTCCATGAAATCTTTAGGAACGTGGAATGACTGTGGCACAAGATAGAAAGGATCACCTGAAAATCCAATGTTGCATTAAGTGTCATTGATGATGCCAACTAAAAATAGGCATAGCTGCGGTCCTTAACCACAGCACTACGAAGCCAGGGTCCTGCAAAATCTCTGCACCAAAAATATAACTCTCAAACTTTACCAACTCACAAACTTAACCCTTGAAGGCTTGCCACAAATACATGTTCACCCAGAACACAAAAAAAAAAAAAAGGGCAGAAAACTTCAGTCAGAATGCAGAAGGCTTGGCCTTCTCATCCAATGCAGAGGCAATGAAGACACTTACATATGCCCATCCAAGAAGAAGAGTTACCATTTTAGTATCGCCATTCTCATGAAAAAAAGAAAAAGAAAAAAAGAGGAAGTTATCGAGAAGAAGAAATTCAGATGCAAGAAAAGATGAACTAATGCTTCATCTGGGACAAAAGACATTTCACAAAATATTGTCCTCATAAGAAGAAGAAGGCCTAAATGATGCAACACCCAACCAGGTTGTTTGCTAGGATGACGATGCTGTTTCTGAGTACTTCGGTTCAAAAGAAGACGTTTGATGACTAAGAACTACTAATATTCAAGGTAAAAGAGCAACCATTCCCTTCACCTCAAGTTTGGGGTCTTGCCAATCAGACATAAGAAATCGATTAAAGCCATAGCCTTTGTTATGCAGGATCATTAGTTAGTTTCATGAACCCCGAGGTCCTCCAAGAAGATTGCTGAAGCTCGTGCTCAGAGTTCTTCAGAGCAGCCACTAATGAATTGTTTGAAGTCATGCTTTAAAGCATATGGATAATCCTTAAATTAGTTATTAGTTTTACTTTTACAACAATCTTTTATGGAGCACACTTCCCAAGAAAGGACATTCTTGTTAGATCTGACATCATCCAACAAATGAAACATGCTCGGCAGACACCAAGGACTAAAGCTAGGCACCTACATGCTCTGTCGGAGAAATATCTCAAACGTGCTCCGAGCAACATTAAGCAAACCCATTTGCTTGCCTTTGGTGATATCGCTGTACAGGATATTAAAGTCAGACTAACAAACCTTTATGTGTGAATCTTGATTGTCCATCCAATGTACCAAGGGTTACTGGTACGGTGGTGTATTGTATCTACACTGTATAATTAGATTTCTCTGAAATGATTCACTCCTCTAGTTTTCTTATTAAATTATATGTTTTGCGATGTGGGTGAAGATGAACTTAAATTTTTGTTCTTTTATTGTATTTACTGAGGGGTCTAGAGTTGCAAGTTGGAAATAGAGCTGAGTACCCACTGTGAAGCTGTTTGGCATTAGTTACTTTTGTCATCATGAAAAGTAGCTTTGACAGTAGAAGGACTATTTCTGTAACATATATTACTGCAAAGTTTTCTACGTCAGCATGTTTCTTCATCTATCTCTTTCCATTTTTACTTTCTTCATCTAGCTCTTTCCATTTTTACTTATCCTTCGTTATGAGCTTCTTGGTCTTTCGAATTTCTACTAGTATTCTATTGCTTTCTTGAGGAAGAAGAAGATTAAAGAACCCACGAACATGTTCATGGTGCTCACTTTCATTTATCTTATAAGCAGATCCTTTTGAAGATAAATTATTAGGGGTAACATAATCCATTGACGAGGGAAGGAGTTGCTCACCTTCTCATACTAATGTCTTAACAGATACAAGGCTAAAGATAGTTGGCGTGAAAGGCAACTGATGGAATTGAAATGGTATTTTAAACATTCCAGATGGATAAAAGAGCTTGCTTGGAATAACAATCTCAATGAGCTCAATAAACTCCATGTGAGCAGATTCAGAAGGGTCTCATTCTGCTGATCCAATTGCCAGAAAGAGCTTATGTGAACATTGCATCAAAAGATCTCCATGACAGGACCATGACAGCCTCACCTGTGACTAAAACAAGCTCCGAGAAGAAAGAGGTAATCAAATGCATCACTGAGACTCATTTCACATGGTACAATATAGCAGACCAACTAAATCTCCATGGGCGTGATGAAATGCTGTCCATAAAATGCAAAGAACCTAATCCCATTTCAGAGACAATCTCCACATATTAGAGAAGGGAGACGGGTAGTGGGATACAGGAGCGACATCTAGCCACTGTGAGGAAGAAAGCACACTCGCCGAGGTAAACCATTTCTGACACCACAAAGACATGACAGTAGACTTACAGCAAATATGGCTAATGTGAGATACCCGAATGATTCTGACAAGTTCATGAGAACGCTCGCATAAGTAAAAGAGAAAAGAAGCATAAGCATATCAATCAATTACAGGGGTAGTACCCACAAGAGAAGACTTTAAGATCTGCAATGAAGAGTTCAAAAATCCATTTGAGTGTCAAACTCTGAAATTGGACTCAAATTATCTTCACTTAAACTGAAAACAGATTTTCACAGGCATAAATTGTATTATTCGTAAATATTTTCTTTAACATCTTAAAATTTGTACCTCTTTTTAACTATTTGTACCTATTTTTGTCAGAAATTATGAGGAAATCATGAGATCAATATTGGTGTACAACTATTTGGAAATGGAACAAAGCCTTGTATGTGAAACAGCTATCACAAGCAAAGAAAAACTGCCCCCTGGCAACACCACAAACAATTCTGGAACAATCTGCTATTATTCCTATAATTACATTTCTATAGCAGTATCTACTTTGACATGCAGCCCCCACCATAGGAATGAACAGATAACACATCTTATACCATGTTTCTTCTTCTATTACCTTAGGAAAGAAGAAGATAAATGATACAAATAGGCCATCAAGACTAAGTATAGAAAAACAAGTAAAAAGATATTCCACTTCAAAAGCACCTCACTCTTCCAAACAAACCTATCAATGGAAAGAATTCTATAGCCAGAAGCTTTTCAATAATATAAGAACCAAACTTAATAACAGCTGTGCACTAGCATGATCAACAAAAAGATAAAAACAGCTTGGTTCTCATGCAAATATGCAAACAAATAGAGTTAGATGTGAAAAACACCACGACCACAAGAAAAATAAATTGCATCCAAAAGGGAAGCTAATTGAATTAGCCTTTAATCATGAACCACGAGACTTTATTCATATATTTATCTATCAAACTAATCATACATAATGATCATTCTTGACCACTGATTGTGGCCTTTCTAACTAAATGCAGGAGTAATGCCTCAGATCGCTGCTCGGTACTGTCATCCTTCAGTTTATGAAATCTGATTGTAACCTAATGGAAACTCTTCTTGCCATATTTGGAGTGCCTTTCTTCATCTACAACATCAAATGTTGAGAAGGCGACAGAGAAAACTGGAAAAATTTCCTAGATATAACAACAACTTGAGTTAGCACAAGAATGCATACTTTTGAAACACTATGACCTCAGAACCATCCAAAGCAATCAATCAGAGTTTTTCTGACCCACTATGACACCCTATCTGTAAAAAGCTCATTGCATGCTCCAAGTCGGAAGAACACACTAGCACTTTTTCTTTCTTGCATATGCTTTCCAGTCTCTTCGACCAACTATGGTTCTATGTGTTTCAGAATTGACAAGACCATTAGTTATCTCAGAATGACATTCTATTTCTAATAATGGTTCTGCCTTGACACCAGAAGGCATGTTTGATGTCTGACTTTCACTAGAATTAACAGTACCATTAGGTATGACTTGTTGAACCTTAATAGCATGAGCCCTTCTTGCATCCTTTTTCCAATCTCGCTTACAATGCACACGGGTCATAGAAGGGTTATGAATGCCATTTTGTTGCAGCTCTACTTGTTGCAGTGTTGATTCATTCGTAACATAAGACTTCTTGATTTCTGCTTCAATCCGCTTTCGTGCCCTGTACCTACGTTGCCATTCACGGTTCTTCAGCCTACGAGTCACAATGTCAAGATGGCCCCTAGTGCGCTGTCTTTGTTCAAGGGGCTTCATCACAGAGCTTTCTTGTGTTCCAGTGACATTCATATTTTTACTGTTCTCCATTTTCGACTAAGGTTAGCATCTGCAATAGGAAAATAATTAAAGACAAATTCTCTCTTTCCCAATCTGTATAAAGCACTTCACATTTATTACCAACGAAATTCGTGTTTCTGGTTCAGGCAACATACATGGCACTCAAACCGTAATTTATGTCTTATCAATCTAATATGTTAACAAGCAAGACATGAAAACTATTGCCATTTCGCACACCCAAGGCCACATCATTCAGCTAGTCAAATTAAAAAATAAGAATAAAAATAAAAATCTGGAATAAAATAAATATAAAATATGAAAAAATGCACGTATGATCCTGAAAATAGTCCGCAGATCTTTTTACTTGTGCCTATGCAAATTAAGGCTATCCCTAGAACTGGGGCATTAAATTAGATACATGCACATTCTAGGTAATCACACGTGTCCATGGTACAGGATTAAGTAGCAATCCCATAATTAGAGTTGGATTCAACACTATGCGGAACTGCATTTTGAAAACTGATATTATTGTCATTCTACCAAGATTAACCATTCCACTAATTAGACATAACTATCAGAAAACTTTTGCGTAAGGTGTATCTGAGGAAGGTTTTTAAACCCCAGGATATGAGATAATCAACCTTAATTACTGGTTATTTCAAAGGATTTTCTTTTCTTTCATTGTTATGTTAGTTATGAGAAGAGATATCAATCACTTCAAGTGTAATGAATATCAGATGAAATGGTTCCACCTCAATGTGAATTGCTGCACCAAACCAGTAATAACTAGGTTTAATACAACTAAATATACATTTGAAATCACAAACAAAATAATAATTTTTTTTTTGGTCAGTATCTGAGTTAGATATTGTATTTAAGTGGCTCAAAACTCGTGACAGTACCTCTACCTTTTCTAAAAAGGGAAGGACATGTCATTTTACCTAAAACTCATCAACATCTAAAATGAGTGTCTTTGCGCTAATTATTTAAGATTAACCATTTCATCCATTTTAGTCATTCAAATGTATGAATTATCATAACTCGACGTCAGAAACTTGTCTGTCATGGTGATGGCTCACCTTTTCCCTAGATGCTGTGCGTAAGAGGAGAGATTGATGGCTTGAATTGTAATGAAAATAGGTGGAAGTTCCATCCCAATGGAAACAGTTACATCAAACCAGCATTTTTTGAATAACGATATAAGACCTGGTACACACAACTAACCAAACAGGGCTTTCACTTTGCTAACATACGGACAAAATCTAAGCACTTCAACTGTTCCTCACCCAATTATTAGTTTGGTCATCAAATTCAAACTTTGCCCAACAATTTGAGAGCACACCCATTTGCCAGCTGACAAAACTCGATGCAGCCAAACTTGTATTAACTAGGGCTTACTCCCTGCATCATGTTCCTGTGCCGGTCGCGATTAACTTGACGGAGTAAGGAGTTTTGTGGAGACGGTGATCGCTGTGGAAGCTTCGTAGTGCGAACGTGGCCACAGGGCTCGCATGGCTGTTGACGCAAGTCTCACACGTTAGCTGGATCCGCATGTGACTTTGATTGAGTGCGTGTACTACACGCGCGCGGGAGGCTCAAGGCTATTTCTTCGTACCGCTGGCAAATTCATTCATTTCCTTTAACATCAACGATCTCCTTTGCTGTAGTAAGAAGACGTTTTGGAGCCTTTTCATTTTTATTTCTATAGTGCGGATTTATGATCCCTTCGCTGGAGTTATATTTTCCTCAAATTCTCTCAATATATGACTCCCTTTGCCTTTTGTCTTATATGTTCTGTTCCTTTTTCTCATTTTCCTTATATCTTCTTTTCTAATCTGACGAGATTTATTTTCTCCTCGTTAGTACCTCTTGTTAATGTCTAAAAATGCAAAGATTTTCAGTCATCCATAGTGATCAAATTAAATGACATTAAAAGGGAAGAAGACGCAAGACCAAATCCCAAAGACTTCCTAGCTCTCTACTCGAGTCAGTTCCAATTAATTACTCTTTGAACCTTGGATTCTGGACCCCATGTGATCTAAATGTCATGAAGGAAAACAATGTCAAAAGATTCCAATACTTAAAAAAATGTTTGGAGTTCAGCCATCCATAGTGATCAAACTAAATGACATTAAAAGGGAAGAAGATGCAAGACCAAATCCCAAAGACTTCCTAGCTCTCTACTCGAGTCAGTTCCAATTAATTACTCTTTGAACCTTGGATTCTGGACCCCATGTGATCTAAATGTCATGAAAGAAAACAATGTCAAAAGATTCCAATACTTAAAAAAATGTTTGGAGTTCAAAAATGATAAAAAAAAAAGAAGAAAGAGCCTATGTGATCTAAAAGCCTCAAAGGTAAAACAAAGTCAAAAGGATTCCAATACTCAAAAAAAATTTGGGAGTCCAAAATTGTTAAACAAAAGAAGACCCCATCTCATCTAAAAGTCTTGAATATAAACAATATTAAAAGATGCTAATACTCCAAAAAAGGGTGGAGTTTGAAGATGTTTAAAAATGAAGACGAAGACTTGAATCTGGCTTGCTTGTCGTTGTATGTTATCCTTCACTTTTTTACTTTTTTGGTCCATTTAATGTGTTGTTGGATGGCATATTATATATGATATTAAGTTATTTTAATTGTATTAAAACAAAAGGTGAAGGCAATGATTATCACCTAGCTATAGCCATTACTACTATCTGATCTCGATTGTTGCATAATAAGCTTTGGTTCCTTACAATCTATGAAATCTAGCATTAGGTGACATTATTTTATATCTTATAACAAAGGTAACCAGCTAATTCTTGGTAACTCACGCTACACCAGCTATGTGAACACAAGTGAATCATTATAGCAATTCCAAACCACATTCTTTTTCTTAACCATTAGAAGCCATATCCCCATGGTTTCGTTGAACTATGTACAACCAAATAACCACTCGAAGTGGCCTTTTTAACCGCTTTGTACATAAGTTTTGTGGTTCATATTATAGACCGTGGTCTCTCTTTTCCTTTATCACGATCATCAGAGCACCATTGGAACTGCAGCAAGACAATCCAACTTAATCCTAGATTAGTACTCTGACATTCAAGTTCCTTAGCGATTATCTCTAGAGAAGAAATTGGCTTTTCTTTTGATAGCACTTGCTGTCTAAAGCTTACCGCTCATCGGCACTGGAACTAATATAATATCTATATATCTGTATGATTTGGCTTCAGCTTACTTTTTCTACATAAATAAGAAAAAAGAAAAGGTAAAGCTTTTTATCAAGTAATGATAGAACCCGGTTGCTTAACTTGGTTCTAGTATGATTTCTATTTGGTTATATAGTTCAGCTTAATATCTTTCAGGTCATATGTATTAATACTTCCGATACAGTTAGTAAGAGGTTTTTTTCGAAAAGTCAGCTTGAAATCGTTAGGCCTAATAATTAGAAAGTTTAATGTCATCTTGAACTCTGGATTCCTGGTCGACTGCATGTGAAGCCACGCGATCTAAAAGTCCTGAACGTAAATAATCCAAGGAGCCTGACGAGTCTACCCTTCCGCATACAAATACAAAAATGTTAAAGAAAGAAGATGAAGACTTGTCATTGTTTGTTGACCCTTGATTCTTTCTGTTCCATTTAAGTGGTATTAGGTGAGCATATATATTTGTTATCAAATTATTTTGTTCTTATTAGCTTGTATTCCACTTAAGACAGCGTGGCCTTTGTGATCTTTGTATTCTATTTAGCGGCGTTAGGTGGACTGTCATATATTTTACTTAATAATTTTGTTCGTAATAGTTTAATATTAAGACAGGCAGCTACTATTTAACATCTATATACATCAAGTTGCCCTGCAAATCCGAACAAGTGAAAGTTGACTTCGTTTTTCTAACTCTTGGTGATTCACCTACTGCTTTCTCTGCAAAGTAAGCATTTTTTCAGTCTACCCTTCAGCTAATTCAACGCGTTAGGTGAGTGAATAGCATCAGTTTCTTCATTCAAGGTAAAGAAGGAAAAGCGAGAAATGCTTGCTAGTGTGAAAAATAAAACTTGAGTTACAGTTAAGGTAAATGCAAAACTAAGGGAATCACAATAGTAGTTCGTTTTTCAAACGTGGAAGACGCAGGCATTTCAAACAACTATTCCATCTCGAACTCAGCTTTTGCTTCAGAAGCTCAAAGAACACATTGAATATCTCGTAAAACTGACAAAAGACTTCGTAATTCGTGGAATAGGAAAAGAAAGGTCCCAGAGATTGAAGGGAGCAGAACATGGTGGGGTGCAGATATCAAGTAGCCTTGGGATGCGATTTGAGTTAACTCATGCATGATTTTACTAGAATAAACAATACAGGCGTTTGTTAGTGGTTGGACTGCCTAATTGTTGAAGCACAACGGTTCCATAAAAGAGAGAGATGGGTGAATCTTTATGTAAACTGGTAAGACAGGAAGTCATATTTTTTCTTATTATTAGAATTTTTATATTATTATCAGCGAAAAAAAAGAGATGAAAACCATGTTTTAAGAGCCATAAAGATTTCAAAGCCAATGTTCACGGAAGAAAGAAATTCCTAGATTCAGTTTTATATAGTTAAATACTTCAAATGAAAGTGTGTGTTAAGATACTGGTTGAAGGGGTTGGGGCCAAGTATCTAACCATGACAATATACTTACTCTAATTGAGTTAGATATTTATTCACAACATTCAAAACTTAAACAGTAAAATTTTTGTTTTGAGCAAAATAATGAACTTTCTGAAGTTAGTAAGGTTGGTGATGATGACAAGTTCGCAAAAACTATCTGTGCTGGAGCATTGTATTGGGCAACTTTCTGTCAAATCCTTTATCTTTTACAAATTAACACCATGGACCTTTGTAGCTTATCCACTTTTCTTTTCTCATGATGTCCAGCTGGGAGCAACTATCCTAATATCTACTTTCCTAGCCGATTTGTCGCCGTGGGTCTGATCGTACGATACGATCGACATGTCCAAGGCGTACGAGACCGTGAAAATCATGAACAGGAAGAACGCCATGGTTGGAGTTGATCTAAACGAACCTATTGTTTCACTCGTCACCAAGAAATAGCTGCCCCATTGTCACCCCCCTTATTGGGGCAATCAACAGTCATGCTTAAAAGCATGCAGATAATCCTTAAATTAGTTACTAGTTTTACTAAAACAAATATAAAAACAAGAGTTGTAAATTTTCATTAGCTTCTCATTTTTTTCTCTTCAGTATCATGGCAGGTTTCAAATACATCGCGTTCAAAAAGGTTAATAAGAATTACAAGGAGTCGAGTAATTCAGTCGGGTCTCTTCACAGCCAGCACCTGAAGTATAAAGATCTAGAAATGAAATGAATGAACGAAAGAAAACTTAGGCTTTGATTTATACTTCCAGACCCTCGTCCTAAGCGTACTGTTCCTTGTTCTTGACAGTCATAATCATGATTAATTTTCAACTCGTCAGACTTGATACAGGGTTCCAAGTTTGAAAGTGCCGCCGAGGGAAAGAGATTGGATCAATTGATTTCCGTCGTAGGGTCTCAATAATTTTGTCAACATTCCTCCCCCCAACCAAAAAGTGCGGTTTGGTCCACATGTGGCAGCTCCTAAGAACGTAAGCTGTAGGGAGGTCATTGCTCACTATTCCTTATTGATCCTTTGGCAAACGCTGAAAGCTTTTTTGCGATGCATCTAAGTTGGACATCAAGTCAACAACAGTCAACCGTCAGCGTTCATTATCACGATTAATATTCAATTGGTCAGACTTGAAACTGGCTTTCAAGGGTCGTGGAGGAACAGATATCAATTGATTTGCCCCAAAGGGTTTTTGACCAGAGTTTTTGAAACTTCGCGGAAAATTCCGTCCGGGGTGTTTCTCCGGAATGAATCTAGAATGAGTGAAAGATACCGTTGGAAAGCCATTCCAATATAAAAATAGACTTTTTTGTTTTTGTTTTGCTTTTTGTTTTTAAATGGAGAGGGACCTTAAACAAAATTTAATATTTAAATAATGTGAAATTTTGTTACATTGGAAGCAACAATTCATAAGCAATTCTAGACACTCGTCATCTCAAGAATTAGTATAAAGTTGATTATTTTAAAAGCAACTAAACCACCAAGACAATTTAAAAAGCTTGTGTGAAAATACCGTCAAACCAAAAATTAAAAAGTTGGTTGTAATTTTTTTACGAGCTTCACAGGGCAAGTTAGCCAGCCAAACCTAGTCTTGTCCATAAACCTTGTCTTATAAATATAGGATAAGCCTAGTTTTTTCAGTGGAAAGCAAACACATCTTCATTCTACTCTTCAATCTCTTCAACAATGTTTCTGTAGCATTCTTTCACTAGTCACCAAGAAATGGCAGCCCCAGTTGTCACCCCCCTTACTGGGGCAATCAACAGTCATGCTTAAAAGCATACAAATAATCCTTAAATTAGTTATTAGTTTTACTTAAGACAAATAACAAAACAAGAGTTGCAAATTTTTTATTTTTTATTTTTTGTTATGATGACTTAAATCAAGTGGATGAGTTTGGACGGCGCAATCTAACAAATAAATAAAAATCACTTGACAAGGAAAACAACTATGTTACCATCAATTGCATGCATGCTTTTCTTGACTAGTTCACCCTTGTCCATCTTGCCAACACATCTTATTATTATAACTTTTTTGGACATGTTCTTTTAGTTCTGTTTTTCTTCCCAACCGCGCCCCCACCCCCGCAACCCATGTATGATTTTACTAGAATTAACAATACAGGCGTTTGTTAGTGGTTGGACGGCCTAATTGTTGAAGCACAACGGTTCCATTAAAGAGAGAGATGGGTGAATCTTTATGTAAACTGGTAAGACAGGAAGTCATATTTTTTCTTATTATTAGAATTTTTATATTATTATTAGCGAAAAAAAAGAGATGAAAACCATCTTTTAAGAGCCATAAAGATTTCAAAGCCAATGTTCACGGAAGAAAGAAATTCCTAGATTCAGTCTTATATATTTAAATACTTCAAATGATTGTCTTTTTCTTCTCTCTTCTTTATCAATATTTGCGTTCTATAAATAGAAGGTCGTTGTGGGCATGAAGAAACTAATTTGAGACAAAGAAAAGGCAAGCGATGGCTTTGCGTGGAATATTTTTCCAGGAACTGCTACTTGGGGCCCTAATCCTAGCAGTAGTAGTAGCGACGGAACTCAATTCGAGCTGCAACAGGACATGTGGATCGGTTTCCATCCCCTACCCTTTTGGAACCAGCGAAGATTGTTACCTTGATCAATCTTTTCTCATCACTTGTAAACACACGTTCAACCCTCCAAAACCTTTTTCTGGGTACTGGTAATATAGAAGTCCTCAACATATCCGCTGGATGGTGAACTGCGAGTGTCAAACCCGGTTGCCCGAAGTTGCGATGACTCGTCAACGGAGTTCGGATACGGCCAGAATAACATCACTGAGTTCGGATTCAGCAAGTTTCTCGTCTCAAGTACAAAGAACAAGTTCACCGGAATTGGTTGTAACACTTTTGCTTATATTGAAGGCTGGTCTGGGCGAAAGAATTTCACAGTTGGATGCATCTCCCGCTGCGACAGTATTAATAGTGTGATCAACGGTTCTTGCAATGGTCTCGGCTGTTGCCAGTCTCCTATCCCGAAAGGTTTTGCTTTCTTTACGGTATTATTGGGGACCTTCAACGACACCAAGGTAAAGAGCTTTGTTCCATGTAGTTTCGGCTTTCTCGTGGAAGAAAAAGCATACAAATTTTCTCTCCTGGATCTAGCGAATTTACGGGAAAGAAAGGAAGTTCCTCTGGTGCTTGATTGGGTAATTGGAGGTGAGACGTGCCTAGAGGCTAAGAAAAATCAGACAAACTATCCGTGTAAAGCAACATTTAGCGAATGTTACAATTTCGCCGACAGTCCTGGACATCTCTGCCGTTGCTTCAAAGGCTATAACGGGAACCCATACCTCCCTGGCGGTTGTGAAGGTAACAGTTGAGATTTGGTTTATTAAGTCGTTCATCATCGGTAGGGAAATTCTTTTTTTTTTTCTTTAAAAATGGTGTTTACGGAAAAGATATGCCTTTCATTTTAAATAAAAATTTTAATCAAGATTTAAGTAGTCTCATTTTTCATAAAATCAACTTGTAAGGAAATATACCTTGTATTTTTAAAAAATTAAATATAATTTAAAGAATACAAATCAACTTAAACTATTATTAATGCATTATCCCTTTATTTTTGAGTTTTAGAAACTAGACTATCACTTGCCAAGTCTGGTAAAAGGTAGTCTTAGCTAAATGAGCATAGAAGGGTATTTTGCTTTGTTGTTAGTTTTGATAGATTGTACCATGATTCAGATATTGATGAGTGCAAAAGATCAAACCCCTGCCGTGGTGGAAAGCAATGCATAAACCTCATAGGGACTTTCACATGCCTTTGTCCGAAGGGATACAAAGAATACAAGGGAGGAAATGAAACGGTGTGCATCCGAAGCAACTCTAGGAGCTTTGCTATTGTACTCGGTAAGTAAATAAGAATTGTAGTAAAATTTTTCAACCTGTCTTTTTTACAATGTTCTTGCATTATTTTGCCTTGTTGAGTATTGTGGGCACTTTTGGCTTTTGCAATTTGATTTAGTAGAGCCTCCTACATGGATACAAATAAGAGAAAAAAGAAGTTTTACTTACGAAGCAAGATATTTATAAATGAAAATTCTCCCACTTTTTTTCAAAAAAAAAATTAAAGTTCTACTCTTTACTTTCTTAGGATGGCCTCCCACTATCAAACATTATTAAAATAATAGAAAGTGAATACAGCTTCCCACTAAGTAAAGCTTTAATCTAGATAAATATTTTAGAAAAACATATGCTTGAGACTTAAATAAAATAATCTAAGACAAGTAGAATTTCATCAAGAATGACTAAAATCTATTAGAAAAGTCTAAAATCCACGAATAAAATATGTGAAAATCCTTTAAAGATATGCTTATGAATTATATAATAAAACCTAATACTAATACTAAAATATTATGAAATAAATCTTATGAGAAAAAATGTTAACATGAAAAGCCTTTGTTGTCAGATTTTATGCAACATTAGTAAAGGACTAGTTGATTATTGTAATAATTAGATTTCTTGAAAAACTTTCAACAAACTAATTTTCAAGCAATGCTTTAACTTTCTTTTGTTCTTGTATGATGCATCAATTAGTTGAAACACAAATCAATCAAATCAAATCCCATTTTGTTTCTTTTAATTCCAATGCCTTTTCTCCCAAACTTTTTTTTGTTGTATTTTTTTTTTCTAAACTTTCACAATAGTTAGGAATATGTTTGACATTTTATAAAGCTTGTATTTAAGTGTTATAGATAATATCATGCATTGTACTAATTGGGAAATAATCTAAGCTTAACACTATTTTTGAAATATTACTTATATTTACAAGTCCCTATGCCAATTGTTCATAAAGATATAAAATCTACAAACATACTTTTGGATGAGAATCTTATAGCAAAATTGACTAACTTCTAAGTTTCAAGATTGATTTTTGTCAACAATAAACAAGCAACTACTTTGGTGTAGGGAACTTATGGATACTTGGATCCAAAGTCTTTCCAAATTGGTAAGTTAATTGAAAAAAAGTGATATTTTTAGTTTTGGAATTGTTTTAGCTAATTGTTCATAGGTAAGAAGGTAGTTTTTCAAAATAGGATGGGAAATGAAGTTTCTACCATGAAAGAGGGTAATTATTTCAAATTCTTGACACCTTATAAACAAGGATAATATTGATGAACTAAAGGAAGTTGTTAATATTGTAAAAGGATGCTGAAGTGTAAAAGGCAAGGGTAGACCTTTTATAGGGGAAGAACTTTTTACAACAAAGTAATAGTTAGCAAGGGTTAAATTTCCTTCCATAATTTATTTTTAATGAAGTTTTCGGGCAATGTCGATATATCAATTGATATCTTGCATATGCATTTTAGGTGATTATTTTTTCTTATATTATAAGGCCAACATATAATAGATAGGCTAAACTAAAATAAATTGGTAATTAGAAACATCTAATATAAGACAACCTACTTATAGCATCTCCAATTTGTTTTGAATATTAAAATCATTAATAAATATTAACATAACTTCTCATGTAAGATAGTTTGTTAGACATTTTAGCACTTAGAATAAATGTCTCTTTATTTAAATGTTAATGTTAGAATATTAATTATTTATTGCAAACCTAAACTTTTAGAATAGATACTCATTTATATGATATCACAATCTTAATTTCCAAGTTCACTTTACAACTTCTTCTTATTTCAATTATGATATTCTATGAATGAATCAAAAACATTATCACTTTATTGGATTCAATAACATGGTCCTATTCCATTGCATGGTGTAGGTCTTAATACTAGTATTGGGCTATTAGTTCTACTTGTTGGTGGATGGTTTTCTTACAAAATATTAAAGAAAAAGAGGAGGATTAAACAAAAGAAGAAATTCTTCAAGAGAAATGGTGGTTTATTGCTACAACAGAAATTATTTTCTCATGAAACCAATGTTGAAAATACCAAATTGTTTACTTTGAAGGATTTGGAGAAAGCCACAGATTGTTTTAATATGAATAGAATACTTGGCCAGGGAGGGCAAGGCACTGTTTACAAAGGCATGTTGGTAGATGGAAGAATTGTAGCTGTGAAAAAGTCCAAGATAATTGATGAAGAAAGACTCCAAGAATTCATTAATGAAGTGGTCATTCTTTCACAAATTAATCATAGGAATGTGGTGAAATTAATTGGTTGCTGCTTGGAAACTGAAGTTCCCTTGCTAGTTTATGAATATGTTCCCAACGGAACCCTTGCCCAATATCTTGGTAATCAATGCGAGAAGTTCGTATTAACATGGGATATGCGCTTACGGATTGCAATAGAAGTTGCAGGAGCACTTTATTACTTACACTCAGTAGCTTCCTCACCTATTTACCACCGTGACATTAAGTCTACAAACATACTCTCGGACGATAAGTATAGAGCTAAAGTAGCAGACTTTGGGACTTCGAGATCAATCACGATTGATCAAACTCACTTAACCACACTAGTACATGGCACTTTTGGATACTTGGACCCTGAGTACTTTCAATCAAGTCAGTTTACAGAAAAAAGTGACGTATATAGTTTTGGAGTAGTCCTTGTTGAGCTATTAACTGGAGAAAAAGTAATCTCTTCAACTAGGACAGAAAAGAGTTTAGCGATATATTTCATTGAATCAATTGAAGAGAACAATTTATTTGATATCCTTGATAGTCAAGTTTTGAAAGATGATAAAAAGGAAGAGAAGATTGCAATTGCAAATCTTACAAAAAGGTGCTTGAACTTAAATGGTAAGATGCGACCTTTAATGAAAGAAGTTGCAATGGAGTTGGAAGCTATTCAAATATCCCGAGAAGGTCTTAAAACTCATGAAACTCATGAAGAGCTTGAACATGTCAAAACTGAAATGCACAAGCCTTGGGATGTTGCCAATATAACAACCTTTGGTATAGATGATGGCACAAACTCATCTACAAATACCTATCCATTATTATTTTCATCAGGATGAATGGAGAGCTTATTTGCTAATATTTCTTAAGTTTGATATTATGCACCACATCATTGCTACTTTCTTGCTTTCTAAGTAAAATGTCAACAATCATTTGTGATATCTTGTTTTATAAGGATTTTCTTTATAAAATGGCATGGTGTTGTTTCACATATATGAATCTTTGTTGGACTTTATCTTAGTTTATTAGGATATGAATTATGTGATGTTAAACACTTCTCTTTGTTTATGTTGTGTAGTTAAAGAATGATTTTTAGTTAATTGACATAATTCTTTAGGATGAAGTGTTAATGGATCCCTTGGTATTTAAGCTTGATTCCTTTTGGACATTCTTCTACTACATAATCAAGTTACTACACTTAACATAAAAGAAAAAGATTACCCTGCTAGGCCGAGAAAAGAAGTTTTTGCATAGTTGAGCTAGGTTATAATGAGAGACAATCAAGTTGAAACAACTTATAAATTGGCATCCAACTTTGTATAAAGAAGTCATTTTGGGTTAGGATATGGGAAGAGAACATTACTTTATTGACTCTTACTTAATGCTATAATTGAAGTCTGTACTAGGGACTAGAAATACTTGCCCCTTGCAATGAAGGGGCCATTCTTGGGAAAATACTTGGATTAGGCTTTAGAAATGTAGATGTGATTTAAAGACCTATAAAAGAACCCATCAGTAAATTTAAAATGGAGCTTAATGTATGGTTTGTGAGATTTTAGATGCTTTTCAAAACTTGTAAAAAGTGTAAGAAGAAAAGATAAATCTACAAACGTCTTTTCATTGTAAAATTTAGCTAAATTTTGAATGACATACTCTAGATTAGCTTCTTCTATTAAAGATCCAATTAGATGAGTTGAGGACCCAATCATTTGGTGAGCTATAAACAAGGAAAGCTAGTTGCCTACTCTCAACAATGCAGGCTAGCTATTGGAATCCTTGAGGAATCATATATGGCAAAAATGTGCAGATCTTTGGTTATTTTTAAACACAAATTGGGGTTTAGGCACTTTGGTCCTCCTATCCAAATTAATCCTCCCACATCTCAGTGTCATCTTACAACTTATACTCTCTTATCTCCAAGTTCTGGTTGATATTAAAGATAGCACAATGCATAATCATTACCCTCAAACAATGCCAGAGAAATTAGTTTACCCCTTCCCTTCAACAGCAAATGTAGTAAACTTTGGAAAACAATTCATTTTCATGGGCACTTTGGCCAGCATGGCTTTGTGGTGATGAAACCATTGGCTTACCAAATTTTCCAACTGCGCATGCCATTGGGAATCTTGTCACGGCCCCTCTTCTATGGTTTGATAAACAGGGTAACGAAAGCCTATGCTGTTCAAGACAGAGAACATAAAAGGGATGTATAGCCAGCAGTAACTCATAACGATATGAAGCAGGAGAACTTGTTGTTTTATTCTTACGAGAACCAACCAAAAAAAAAAGTTCAACACTATTTACTCCATTCAGAACATGAGAGGAACCCTCAAAAACTGTCCCAGCAGAGCCACAAATCCCACCAAGATCCAGAGCCACCACCTGAAGTCAATATGGTTCGACCAGCACAGAAACACCAGCCAATCCAGCCCATCTTCATCAGAATGCAGTACTAGTTTTCCTCCCTTGGAGAATCAGATGAACAACAAAAACCAAGGCATTCCTGAAAAATCCAGGGAACAACAATTCTATTAGATGGGTCTCAAAGGGCAGTCACAGCAACCGAAGCTACCTTTAATTTGGCAATCAGAAAATGCTACAACAAATATTCTAAGGACAACAACGTCTCTTTCAGAGAGAATGGGAAAGGGCTTCCAATGTTCCTCGAATATTATTGATAAGTGCCTAACTCAAGTTGATGCCTTGCATCAGGAAATGTTGCAACCCCTTAAACACATCAATGCTCTTTCCCCTTACTTCTGAAAGAAGGAAACAGAGATGCAACACCTCAAAACTCGACTTAATTCATTGATAAGATACTCTGGTTTGCAAATACAAGATCTTTTCTTCACCATCCTGTCAACTTTTTCATCCCCATTACCAGCGTTTCAACCTTTACCCACTTTCCCTTCTTTTGCGTGCACTGAAGTCTTCGGACAACAGATGTTACTGTGCTAAAGTCATTGAAAATATTGTCACTAGATTCCAAGAGTGCTAAGGTTTTAATGGATCTCACTCGGAGGGTTTAGACGACTGCAAGTGAAGGAAGTGGATAGTATTGACAAATTCCTAGGAATACTCCATGAAATCTTTAGGAACGTGGAATGACTGTGGCACAAGATAGAGAGGATCACCTGAAAATCAAATGTTGCATTGTGTAATTGATGATGTCAACTAAAAATAGGCATAGCTGCGGTCCTTAACCACAGCACTACGAAACCAGAGTTGAAGTTAGCCGGAACGGAGATAGCCATAACAGAGAACACAAGATGAAGAAGAAGAAAATGCAAGAAAAAAATGTTCTCTATATTATTTCACACCGTAACCAATACAATATAAGGGTGTATATCTATACAAGGTGTTGGTACCCCTATGTGTACGTAGGGGTACTCAAGTGGTTGATGTGATCACTGTAGAGGCAGGTGTCAACATCCCCCCGCAAGTTGACTGGTCCGAGAGGATAGTCAGCTTGGATCGTAAAGTGCGAAAACGAGCAGTGGCGAGGCCTTTGGTGAAGATGTCCGCAGGCTGATCGGCAGAAGAGATAAACTGAATGTGGAGCTGGCCGCGGAGAAAGCGTTCGCGAATGAAATGATAATCAATCTCTATGTGTTTCGTGCGGGCGTGGAAGACGGGATTAGCCGCCAAATAAAGAGCTGAGAGATTGTCACACCAAAGGGTCGGGGGACGGGGAGGAAGAGCACGAAGATCCCGAAGCAGATACTCGATCCAAATGAGTTCAGCAGCAGTGTCGGCAAGGCTCTTGTATTCGGCCTCCGTGCTGGAACGAGCAACAGTCCGCTGTTTGCGAGAGCTCCAAGAGATGAGGTTCTGGCCAAGGAAGACACAAAAGCCGCCGACGGAGCGACGATCATCACGATCACCAGCCCAACTAGCATCGGAGAAGGCATGGAGAGCAGTGGAGGAGGGGCGGGTGATGCGAAGGCCATGCCGAGGAGTGTCTGCAAGATAGCGAAGAATCCGCTTCACAGCCTGCCAGTGAAGAGTAGTAGGAGCATGAAGGAACTGGCACGCGGTGTTGACCGCGTAGGCAATGTCCGGACGAGTCAGAGTGAGGTATTGAAGAGCGCCAACAGTGCTCTTATAGAGCAAGGGGTCCGGAAGAGGGTCGCCAGACCACTGAGAGAGAGACTCTGCGGTGCACGGGGTGGAGACACCGCGGGCATCCATCATGCGAACGCGAGTGAGAATCTCATGGGTGAACTTCGCCTGATGGAGAAGGAGGCCATGAGAGGTCTGCAGAGCCTCAATGCCAAGGAAGTAATGGAGAGTGCCCAAGTCCTTAATCGCAAACTCCCGATGGAGGGCTGCAAGAAGAGCAAAAAAAGGAGCCTGGGAAGAGCCCGTGAGAAGAATATCATCAACATAAACAAGTAAGACCATACTATAATGAGCAGCATGAAGAAGAAAGAGTGAGGTGTCGGCTGCGGAGACATAGAAACCAAGGGAGGTGAGGAAGGTGCTAAGCCGCTGGTACCATGCACGGGGGGCCTGTTTAAGACCATATAAGGAGCGGCGAAGGCGGCACACATGGTGAGGCCAAGCAGTATCAATGAAGCCAGGAGGCTGAACCATGTAAACCTCCTCAAGAAGAGTGCCATGAAGAAAAGCATTGGAGACATCGAGCTGACGAAGACTCCAACCTCGGGAATAAGCCATGGCAATAACAGTGCGAATGGTGACCGGTTTGGCCACGGGACTGAATGTCTCTGTATAGTCAATACCAGGTTGCTGATGAAAGCCCTTGGCCACCAGGCGGGCTTTATAGCGTTCTAAGGAACCATCAGATCGAAGCTTAACTTTATAAACCCATTTGCAACCAATAGGGCGAGCATAAGAGGGAAGGGGAACAAGATCCCAAGTATGGTTCTGAAGGAGGGCAGTGTACTCAGCAGCCATCGCAGAGCGCCACTGAGGATCACGAGAGGCTTGGGAAAAGTAGTGGGTTCAGAAAAGGGGTGAGAGGTAGCAGTGAGGGCAAAAGTCTGCTAGCGAGTGAGGAGGCGACGAGTAATAGTGCCATCTTTCAGGCGGGTCACCATCGGATGGCAGGGAGTGAGAGGGGTGGGGGAGGGAGAGATGGGAGAGGGAGAGGAGGTGGGTGGAGGGAAGGAGAGGGAGAAGAGGAAGGAGGAAGGGTAGGAGAGGAGGGGAGGAGGGAGAGGGGGGAGGGGGAAAAGGGATGGAAGGGGACGGAGCCACAGGAGAAGGATGACGGGACAAAGTGGGAGGGAGAGGTAAGGGAGTAGGAGTGGAAGGAGAGGGAACAAGAGGGGTAGGAGAGGGGAGGTGGGCAAAGGGAAAAGAAGTCTCATCAAATAGGGCATCAGCAGCTATATAGAAGCGACGAGTGGCAGGACAGTAACAACGATAGCCGCGATAGCTGGGTGGATAACCGAGAAAAATACAAGCACGGGAGCGAGGAGCGAGCTTATGCGGAGCATAAGCACGAAGATGAGGAAAAACAGCACAACCAAAGACACGAAGATGAGAGAGATCAGGAGGAGAGTGAAAAAGAGTCTGCCAAGGAGAAAGGTGATCAAGAACGGAGGTAGGAAGACGGTTAATGAGAGAAACGGCGGTCTCAAAGGCAAACTCCCAAAAGGAAGAAGGAACAGAGGCGTGAGTAAGAAGAGCAAGTCCAGTCTCAACAATGTGACGGTGTTTCCGCTCAGCAGTCCCATTCTGAAAAGGAGAATAAGGACAGGAGACACGCTGATGGATACCGTGAAGGGTGAGAAAGGCATGAAGCTCAGTGGAGAGGAACTCAGGGGCGCCATCACACTGAATAGCGCGAAGGGGACACTGAAGCTGAGTAGTGACAAAAGAATGAAAGGCGGTGAAGATAGAAAGAAACTGAGTGCGAGAAGTAAAAGGATAAAGCCAAGTGAAACGAGAGTAATCATCAACAAAACAAACATAATATTTATAACCATGGTGGGAAGTTACAGGGGCGGGACCCCATACATCAAAATGCACCAGTTCAAGGGGAAAAGAGGCCCGTGACTGGGTGGGGGGGTGGGGATGGCGGTGGCTCTTACTAAGAGCACACGCAGTACATAAGGGGAGAGGAGAACGAGAAAAAATAGTATTAGTGGAAGACAAAAGACGAAGAACTGCATCAGAAGAGGCGTGACCAAGGCGATGGTGCCACAAAAGGAGGGAGCTGGAAGAGGAAGCAGATAGAGCTGAAGGAGACGCAGCAAGGGCTGGAGGCAAGAGGCGATAGAGACCGTGATCAAGAGTGCCTCGAAGTAGAATCTGACCAGTGCGAAGAGAACGAGCAAGAAAATAAGTATCATAGAATAAAAAAAGACACTGATTATCACGAGCAAAGTGAGAGATGGACAATAAGTTTTTAGTAATGCCAGGAACAACAAGAACGTCAGTAAGACAGAAAAAAGGGAAGTGAGGAGAACGAAAAGTACCAGTGTGAGTGATGGGTAGGGAGACACCATCTCCCACAGTGAGCTGCTGAGACCCGGTATAGGGGGTGACAGTGGTGAGGGCTGCGGGACTGTCAGTGACATGGTGGGTGGCACCTGAGTCAGCAAACCAGGAAGCAGCATCAAGGGAAGAGGGATGGGGAGTAAGGGGAAGAGGGTTTAGGGGAGGGGAAAAATGAGAAGAGTGGGCTTGAGGGGAAAGGCCAAGAGAATGGGCCAAAATGGGGTTGGGAGAAGGGCTAAGGGATGGGCCGTGGAGTGGGTCAAAAGAGGAGGATGGGCTTGGGCCTGAATAGGAGCCATGGGTTGGGGAAGGGGAGGGGCTGTGAGCTGGGCCAAGAAACGGGCCAAGAAGGGAACTAGGAGAGGGGCCCAAAGAGGTGGTATAAGACTGGGGGTGGGAGATGGGCCAGATTGAAAAGGGGCCGGACTGGGTGAATAAAAAGATGGGCTGGGCGGGTAAGTGGGCTGGGCAGTAAAGGAGGAGGGAGTTACGGGCTGGGCTAGTGGGGCTTGTAAGAGGTGGGCTTGGGGGGGAAAGGGGGCAGAGGTGGGCTGGGGGAGGTACCGTTCTCTATAGGTGGTGGCATAGTGGCCCCGCCGCCTGCAAATTTGACAGTACGGTGGCCGGCGCTTGCCACGGTTGCCGGCCGCCGCCGGCGGCGGAGCTGGGGAAAAAGAAGGGTTTGGGAGCAAAGGGGGTGAGGAGCCGGATGGGGTGGCGCGTGGAGGCCACGGCGGCAAGGAAGATGGTCGAGGGGAAGGGGCAGGGAGCGATCCAGCGTGGGCAGCGAAGGCTGCTGGGGGTGGTAGCGCCGTCGTGTCGCGAGCGGAGACGTCAACCATGGACTTGTGAGAAAGAAGGAGTCCATGGAGGTCTTCGCGCGACAGAGGGATGATTCGGGAGGAGACCGAGATCGCAACGGCCAGGGATTTGAACTCCGGCCCTAACCCACGAAAAACGTGGGTGTGATAGTCGCTATCATGAAGAGGTTCGCCGATCAGGGTGAGTTGATCGGCGATCTGGGTAGCTTGCTGAAGAAATTCCGCCACCGTGCGGTCAGCGCGGCGCATGGACTGGAGTTCCATGCGAATAGAGGCGGCGCGTGCGGTCGACTGAGCAGCGAAGGTCGTGGCCAGGTAGCGCCAAATCACTGCAGATGTCCGGAAAGTGGTCAGTTGGGCCACCACGGGCGGCGTTGAGGTGGTCAGAAGCCACCCCATAGCAGTGCGATCCCGGACGCGCCACTGCGCGTGAGCTGGATTGGGGATACGGGTCGGGCCGAGAGAGGTGGATGTGGTCGGAGCGGGCGTGTTGGGTGGGGTGAGGAGGTGGGTAGGGGGTTCGGGTTCGGAGCCTTCCACGACGGGCAGAAGCTGCGCCGCGTCGAGGAAGGGCTCGATCATAGTCCTCCAAATAAGGTAGTTGCTGCCGTTGAGATGTTCCGGCAGCGACGGTGAAGGGAGGACGGTGGGAGGAGCACCGGGAGAAGGGGTTGGATCTAGGCCAGGGTTCGATGAGGTAGACATCGGGCCAAAAGGAGAGAGAGAGGGCTGGGCTAGCAAAAAAAAAAAAAGTAGAGGGGGCCCAGAAAGGAAAGGAGGCCGGTGAGAAAGAAATAAGAGAAGAAAAGGAACTGGCAGGAGAGGATCAGGGAGTAGCTTGCGCCATTGTTGGCTACGATACCAAGTTGAAGTTAGCCGGAACGGAGATAGTCATAACAGAGAACACAATATGAAGAAGAAGAAAATGCAAGAAAAAAATGTTCTCTATATTATTTCACACCGTAACCAATACAATATAAGGGTGTATATCTATACAAGGTGTTGGTACCCCTATGTGTACGTAGGGGTACTCAAATGGTTGATGTGACCACTGTAGAGGCAGGTGTCAACAACCAGGGTCCTGCAAAATCTCTGTACCAAAAATATAACTCTCAAACTTTACCAACTCACAAACTTAACCCTTGAAGGCGTGCCACAAATACATGTTCACCCAGAACACCAAAAAAAAAAAAAAAAAGGGCAGAAAACTTCAGTTAGAATGCAGAAGGCTTGGCCTTCTCATCTAATGCAGAGGCAATGAAGACACTTACATATGTCCATCCAAGAAGAAGAGTTACCATTTTAGTATCGCCATTCTCATGAAAAAAAAAAGAGGAAGTTATCGAGAAAAGGAAATTCAGATGCAAGAAAAGATGAACTAATGCTTCATCTGGGACAAAAGACATTTCACAAAATATTGTCTTCATAAGAAGAAGAGGACCCAAATGATGCAATCACCCAACCAGGTTGTTTGCTAGGATGACGATGCTGCTTCTGAGGACTTCGGTTCAAGAGAAGACGGTTGATGACTAAGAAGAACTACTAATATTCAAGGTAAAAGAGCGACCATTCCCTTCACCTCAAGTTTGGGGTCTTGCCAATCAGACATAAGAAATCGATTAAAGCCATAGCCTTTTTTATGCAGGATCATTAGTTAGTTTCATGAACCCCAAGGTCCTCCTAGAAGATTGCTGAAGCTCGTGCTCAAAGTTCTTCAGAGCAGCCACTAATGAATTGTTTGAAGTCATGCTTAAAAGCATATGGATAATTCTTAAATTAGTTATTAGTTTTACTTTTACAACAATCTTTTATGGAGCACACTTCCCAGGAAAAGGACATTCTCGTTAGATCTGACATCATCCAACAAATGAAACATGTTCGGCAGACACCAAGGATTAAAGCCAGGCACCTACATGCTCTGTCGGAGAACTATCCCAAACGTGTTCCGAGCATTATTAAGCAAACCCATTTGCTTGCCTTTGGATGTGGCTGTACAGGATATTAAAGACAGACTAACAAACCTTTAAGTGTGAATCTTGATTGTCCATCCAATTTACCAAGGGTTAGTGGTACGGTGGTGTACTATATCTATACTGTATAATTAGATTTCTCTGAAATGATTGACTCCTCTAATTTTCTTATTAAATTATATGTTTCGCGATGTGGGTCAGGGTGAACTTAAATTTTTGTTCTTCTATCGTATTTACTAGGGGGTCTAGAGTTACAAGTTGGAAATAGAGCTAAGTACCCACTGTGGAGCTATTTGGCATCTGTTACTTTTGTCATCATGAAAAGTAGCTTTGACAGTGAAAACTCCGTTTTTGTAAGATATAATACACTTGCCAGCAAATGGCCATGCATCATTTTTGGATCCTCCTCTAAAGAAGCAGCTCGATGCTTTAGGTGAAGTATTCAAGTTTTTTTTTTCTTTACAATTCTGTTTCGTCGTGTTTAATTTGATTAGTGGTGTTGATTGTGGAAAGTTAATTGGGAATTGCAGGACCGGATAATGTTGGATTTAGTTCATATGCTGTTATGGCGAAGGCTGGTGAGTTAAGCAATTAAATTTTCAGTAAAATGGAATTTTCAGTGTTGCAATTATATGAATTTTTGTTGGACTTTTTCTCTTGCTTTTACCACTTCTGCTGTCATAGAAGACTATAGTTAGGAATCATATGTGGTGAAGAGGGTAATCTGTGTGCAGATAGTGGATTGCAAATGGATTTCCCAACACGTCATTGGATCGTGGAAGTACTCTCCTCTGGTAGGAATTCATTAGCAAGTAGAAGTTGATGGGAGCTGCCTCAACAGAAACAAAATTCAAATAACCATGCATCTTTAATTCATTGGGTATGTTGTTCTCTTCTTTTATCCTAATTCCTCATAGAAATTAAATTATACCAAATTTTACTTACATTTTTCTCTGTTTTCTCTCTTGATATTTCCCGGTTGCTAAATTTCAAGTGCAAAAACAGTAAAAGCCAGTAGAAGTGCTGAGAAAAGAATAGACAAAGAGCTTTGAAATTTGTCAAATATAGTGTTTGAGTCTAAATGATAATGTTGTAACTGAATAATTTTGTAATTTTTTACAGTAATATATAATTTTTGATCTTTTATAAAAAAAAAAAAAAGGACAAAGATTCAAACCTTACTCATAGATATAGTCTCTACAACTTTTACAACAAGTCAACAACTCAATGGTAATTATACATTTTTTTTTATCTACTTGTAGAATTTACCCACACTTGATTCTTCTTCACAAGTTATGGGAGACACTAAACAAAAATTTCTTCTTTCTATGAAGTTTTTTGTAAAGAGGGCTCATCAAGTCCAAAAATTCCAACAGTTCTGCCTGGGTACCAAAACTTTCAACAATTCTTCATGATCAGCCCTAACTCCAAAGGCATTGGATCTACAGTGATCCTCAAATCTTCCTGTGCCTCCTAATTGTCGTTCAGCTTGTCCCTACACCACTACTACCAACAACTACACCAACGACGCCAGTGCATATGACTTATCAATTTTAATTTCTTTAAAATGCATGATTTTTTTATTTAAATTTTTTTCAAATGAATTTTTTTTTCATATCTCAATTATCCTGCATCAATGAGCAAGATAAATGTTTTCAGACCATAGTTTTCACTCAATCCATTTTCTTTTCATGTCCTTATATAGTGATAATAGGCATAAAAATCATATTGAATCGTAACAGTTATTTTCTTATTTAAATTAGTCATATTTCAATCTTATAATGGTTATAATATGTTGATTTTATAAGTCGAGAAGTAGACAGCACGTTGGCCAACATACGCATGTGGAAGTGTGAGCGGCGCGACATGTGGGAAATCTAATAAAATAGTTTATACAATAAAAATAGTAAAATAGTTGCACAGTGATATCAAGGAAAATTAAATATTGACAAGTGCATTCTTGAGTAAAATGTTTTTGGATAGTTGGAGATGAGACGTGCCTAGAGGCTAAGAAAAATCACACAAACTATGCATGTAAAGCAGCACATAGCAAATGTCACCATTTCACCAACGGTCTTGGGTATCGTTGCAGTTGTTCCAACGGCTATGACGGGAACCCATACCTCAAGGTGGTTGCAAAGGTAACAGTTGGGATTGGGTTTATTAAATCGTTCATCATTAGTAGGGAAATCGTTTCTTCTTTAAAATGGTATGCACGGAAAAAAATATGTTTTTCATTTTAAATAAAAATTTTAATCAAGATTTAAGTTGTCTCAATTTTTCATAAAATCAACTTGTAAGGAAATATACCTTTTATTTGAAAATAAATAAATATAATTTAAACAATACAAACAACTTAAACTATTATTAATGCATTTTCTCTTTATTTCTAAGTTTTATAAACCAGACTGATTCTTGCCAAGTTTGCAAGAAGGTAATCATTAGCTAAATGAGCATAGAAGGGTGTTTTGCTCTATTGTTAGTTTTGATGGATTTTACTGTGACTCAAATATTAACGAGTGAAAAAGTTCAAACCCATGTCGTGGTGGAAAGCAATACATAAACCTCATAAGGACTTTCACATGCATTTGTCAAAAGGGATACAAAGAATTCAGGGTGAGAAATGAAACAGTGTGCATCCCTTAAGGCAACAATTTTAAGAGCTTCGCTATTGTACTCAATAAGTAAATAAGAATTATAGTACAATTTTTCAAACTATATTTTTTATGATGTTCCTCATTCTTTTGCCTTGCTGAGTATTTTAGGAACTTTTGGCTTTTGCAATTTGATTTAATAAGGCCTCCTTCATAGATATAGATAAGAGAAAAAAGAAGTTCTACTTAGGAAGCAAAATATTTATAAATGTAAATTATCCCACTTCTTTCCAAAAAAAAATATATCAAAGTTCTACCCTTTACTTTTTCAAGATGGCCTTCCACTATCAAACATTTTTAAAACAATAGAAAATGAGCATAGCTTCCAATTAAGTAAAGCTTTAATCTAGATAAATATATTAGAAAAATGTACATATGAGACTTAAATACGATGGACTAAAATCTATTGCAAAATTCTAGAATCCACAAATAAAATATGTGAAAATCCTTTAAATATATCTTTATGAATTATAATAATAAAACCTAATCTTGATATTAAAATATTATGAAATAAATATTATTAGAAAAAGGGTTAACATGAAATGCTTTTGCTGTCAAATTTTACGCAACATTGGTTGAAGAACTAGTTAATTATCATAACAATCATATTTCTAAAAACTTTTTCAACAAACTAATTTTCAAGCTATGCTTCAACTAACTTTCTATGGTTTTTGCATGATGCATCAATTAGTTGGAACACAAAACAATCAAATCAAATCCCATTTTGTTTCTTTCAATTCCAATGCCTTTTCTCCCAGACACTTTTTGGTTGTATTTTTTCTCTAAATTTTCATAATAGTTAGGAATATGTTTGACATTCTATAGAGCTTGTATTTAAGTATTATAGATAACATGATGGATTATGCTAATTAGGAAATAATCTAAGCTTAACACTATTTTTGAAATATTACTTATATTTAGAAGTCTTCATGCCAATTGTTCATAGAGATACAAAATTTATGAACATACTTTTGGATGAGAATCTTATAGCAAAAATGACTAACTTTCGAGTTTCAAGGTTGATTTTCGTCAACAATAAACAAGCAACCACTTTGGTGTAGGGTATTTATGGATACTTGGATGAGTCTTTCCAAATTGGTGAGGTAACTGAAAAAAGTAATGTCTTTAGTTTTGGTTAATTATTGATAGGTAAGGAGGTAATGTTTCAAATAGGATGGGAAATAAAAAAAGCTTGTTGTGTACTTTGTTTATGCCATGAAAGAGGATTAATTATTTCAAATTTTTGACACCTTATAAACAAGGGTACTATTGATAAACTAAAGGAAGTTACTAATCTTGTAAAAGGATGCTTAAGTGTAAAAGGTGAGGATAAACCTTTTATAGGGGAATTTTTTTTTTACAATGAAGTAATAGTTAGCAAGGGTTAAATTTCCTTATATAATTTATTTTTCAATGAAGTTTTTGGGCAATTTTATTATATCAATTGACATCTTGCATATACATTTTAGGTGCTTAATTTTTCTTACATTATAAGGCCAACCTATAATAGATAGGCTAAATTAAAATAAATTGATAGTTAATGACATCACATATTAGACAACCTACTTATGGCATATCCTATTTGTTTTGAATATTAGAAACATTAATAAATATTAACATACCTTTTCATGCAAGATAGTTTGTTCAACATTTTAACGCCCAAAAAAGATGTCTCTTTATTTAAATGTTAATGTTAGAATATTAAATTAAATAGTAAAAATTTACTATTTATTGTGAACCTAAGCTTTTAGAATAGATAATGATTTATATGATGTCACAATCTTAATTTCAAAATTCACTTTACAACTTGTTATTTTGATTATGATATTCTATAAATGAATCAAAACCATTATTACTTTATTAGATTCAATAACATTATCCTATTCCATCACATGGTATAGGTCTTAGCACTAGTTTTAGGCTATTGGTTCTACTTGTTGGTGGAAGGTCATCCTACAAAATGCTAAAGAGAAGGAAGAGGATCAAAGAAAAGATAAAGTTCTTCAAGAGTTTATTTTTGCAACAACAATTATTTTCTCATGAAGTCAATGTTGAAAGTACCAAATTGTTTACTTTAAGGGATTTGGAGAATGCCATAGATCATTTTAATGTGAATGGAATACTTGGTCAAGGAGGGCAGGGCACTATTTACAAAGGCATGTTGGTAGATGGAAGAATTGTGGCTTTGAAAAAGTCCAAGGTACTTGATGAAGGAAAATTCAAAGAATTCATTAATGAAGTGGTAATTCTTTCACAAATTAATCATAGGAATGTGGTGAAGTTAATTGGTTGTTGCTTGGAAACAAAAGTTCCTTTGCTAGTTTATGAATATATTTCCAATGGAATGCTTGCCTAATATCTTGGTAATCAAAATGAAAAGCTTCTATTAACATGGGATATGTGCTTATGAATTGCAATAGAAGTTACAGGAGCACTTTATTACTTACATTCAATAGCTTCCTTACCTATTTACCATCGAGATATTAAGTCTACAAACATACTCTTGGATGACAAGTACAAAGCTAAAGTAGCAGACTTTGGGATTTCAACATCAATTATGGTTGATCAAACACACTTAACCACACTAGTACATGGTACTTTTGGATACTTAGACTCTGAATACTTTCAATCAATTCAATTTACAAAAAAAGTGATTTATATAGTTTTGCAGTAGTCCTTGCCGAGCTATTAATTAAAGAAAAAGTAATCTCTTTATTAGGGACAGAAAATATATTTCATTGAATCACTTGAAAAGAATAAGTTATTTGATATCCTTGATAGTCAAGTTTTGAAAGATGATATAAAAAAAAAAAAAAAAAAAAGATTGCAATTGCAAATCTTACAAAAAAGTGCTTGAACTTAAATGAGAAGAATCGACCTTCAATGAAGAAGTCACAATGGAATTGGAAGCTATTCAAAAATTTCAAAAATGTCTTGAAATTCACAAAAGTTGTGAAGAGTTTGAACGTATCAAAACTAAAATGGACAAGCCTTGGGATGTTACTACTATAACAACCTTTGGTATGGATGATGGAGAAAGCTCATCTACAAATACCATTCCATTATTATTTTCATCAAAATGAATGGAGAGCTTATTTGTTAATATTTGTTAAGTTTGATATTATGCACTATGTCATTACCACTTATTGCTTTCTAATTAAAATGTCAACAATCATTTATGATATTTTGTTTTGTAGGCATTTTCTTTATAAATATATTATTTTTATTCATAATGTTTGAATGACAAAAGCTTATTAACATTCTTTCGCATTAAAACTCACATATATGCGTATATTTAGACCTAAGAAGGAAGTTTCCAACTTTCACTCAAAAAAGGAAAAAGAAAATCTGGCATGGAAGGATTAAATATTACAAAAAGAAGATCCTACAACTTTCTTTATTTTTATTTCACTGTAATTAATATGACCCAGCTGCAGGGGATGCAGGCGTCTTGATGAATAGCCGAGGGACCAAAGAGGTCTCAGTTGGAGTGACTGATCTTTAGTGATAAAACTGAGATGACGGGGGAAGAGTTTCGCCGCGACAGGACAATTCCTTTCCTGGGTCTATTAGCTTTTCTTACAGCCATAAATGGGTCCCTGTCTTAGCATCTCCCCGAGTCATTACGGTAGAATGATTTTTACCAAAAAATGGCTGCTTAAATAACAGAGGATCAGTACAAACGAGTCGAAGCCTGGAAAGACTTCTGACATCCCTAGATACCCTACCTGGTCTGATTCAACAAGCAGGACATTTTATCTTCCGAACTAGGATTGGAACATTTGATCTTCGGAAACAACGAAATTGGTGGAATCAGAGATTTGTTCACTCATTGAAGAAATTTTCAAAATCCTTCCGAATGCCAAGAGACCCTAATTATTAGACCTCCATCTTAGGGTGCTCTTCGTTGTCCAAATCATTAGCCATTCTCGCATAACAATTCCGAAGTGCATCCCGTTTGTGTTAGAAAGCAGAGGTAATATATACTGCCTATGATTATATAAAATTATGTGATTTTATTTGTTTAGGTGTTATGCGTAAACATTTGCGCCATGATTTGTAGTTTGCCTCAACATTTGCAATAAAAGCGATGCCTTCCAATTCTTTTTCACTCACGTGAAATTACATTTGGATAAGCTTTGATAGAAATCAACCATCAATATATCTAATATTTGGCTACAATTAGAAATGTTTTTATTTTTCGACAAGTTGGTAGATTAGCACACTTCCTTTTTTCTACTTGCTTTTTTGTTGGATATCAGCGCCTTTTTAATTTGCGACTAAGCCTTTTGAATGAATCTTATAAGCAACATATTTTGGTACATGAATTTTTTAATTATTATGATACTCGTATAATGTGATAACTATGTGTAAAATAAAAGTCTCATATCAAGTATATAATTTCTTATGATTCTTCCTCTAATTCTTGATTTAATTTTTGAGTTAAACTTGAAACTTTTTGATGATAACAAAATTGATGTTCTAACAAGTTTTGCTTAATAATTATGAATATGAAACTATAAGTTCTTTCTCCTTCTTCAATGACCACCGCCGACTGCCTGTATACCCCACGTGCTGCCTTGTGGTCCGTTACCCTCATACACCACCTCCCAGGGTACCTTAGTTCTTATCTTAACCTCCTTCCTCCTTTTAAATTGTCCTTTGCTAACAGTAAGATGTGTGTGCCCCTTTCTGGATTATATTATAAGAAAATACTATATCCGACATTGTTTGAATCTTATTTAATATATATATATACATTTCTTCAAAAGTAATTTTTTTCTAGTGAAAGTTAGTTCAAAGAAAAAAATACTTATTAATTAAATTCACATATTCTTACACAGTATCAAATTTTAAGTATGATTTCCGTTCTCTTACTAATAAAATTTCATGTGAAAAAGTACATTTCCATAAATAAATAAAAAATGAATATTTTGAGGAGATTGTAACATCAAACCTGAGTTGCTCTTTAATACCTCCCGTCTGGAGGGTCTTTGTACAATCTTCTATGAGATGGTATCCAGGTGGCCTTCGTAACAATAAAATTACACTGGCTCGGCGGTGCCTCTGGAAGATTATTAGATTTTTATGGTAATATATGCAAACACATATATGCTAAATATTAATGATACGTTTATATTTGGAGACTGGTAAGAATGTAAATTATCACTTCTTGAAAGATAAAAGGACAACTATAAGATTTCACCATATTTAACTCTTCATTCATAACCAATGTTTCTCTTTTGTCAAAAAAATCCAACCTTGCTCCTTCTTAGTTTTCTTCTCTTTTTAACTTTGTGGGTTCAATGCTTTGGGCTATATGATGGGATAATCCAGCCTTTCCCTTGAACCCCGTATCTCTAAAGAGAGTCAGATTTAATCCATTGTTAAGCATCTCGAAATGGGTCTGTTGTGAGGGAATGGGAGACGACACAGGACAAACAGCCCACACACCATTTCCAGGCTCATAAACTGAACAAGCCCCATCCTTTTGCCAAATGGGTAGAGCTTGCATGTTCTCAGAAGCACTCCTTACGTGATCTCCCTGGAAAAAGGTAGGGAAAAAAGACTGAAATGTTGAATTCCACAATCCCGGCACAAAACGGAGAACTGATAAGAGGGAACAAACAAAAAATTTCCAGAAATAGGAAAAAATTTCGATGACAACAGCAAACAAAGAATCAGCAAAGGAAACATTAATAATGTAGTAGCAAGAAACAACTCCATTTATTTAACGACTCTTGAAGGAAGTGTCTGTGCAATTTTAATTAATCAGTGAAATTTTTTTACAATAATGCTCTAAATCTATAACCAATGCTTCCCTTCTCAGTTTCCGTCGGAAACTGAGAAGAACCCAAATCAAACTCACTTGCAGATATGCTAAAATTATTAATATCCCATCTCCATCTAGATGCACAATGAAGTAGAAATTACGATAAACTTGCAAAATTAGATCTTTGAATCATGTTCAATCCCAAAATTAACTTTTCAATAAAAACGAGTTGTTGAAAACTATATTTTCCAATAAAGTTATTTAACATTGAATTCTTGTCTGAGAAGACATGTTTCACATAATCTCGCATCATGCAATCACTAGATCCTGAAGGCTCAATTGGTCTTGCCTTTGGTTTGCCTGCTTTCTTAAATAATTAGTGGACTTTCAAGTGGTTGATTAATCTGACAAGTGTGGCGTAAAACTCTTAGAAAAGAAGAGTGAGTGCTGTTAAAGCCCAAATATGCAGGCCCAACTGGAGAAGCCCTATCCAGTGAATTGTCCACATCAGTCTGTCCAGTCAGCGCCACGTCAGTATCATTGAAACAGTCAGCAAACTATGTCAAGGCATCATGCCACGTCAGCCCTCAGCATTGTCCGTCTCGCAGGTCGCTGCCGTCGACACCTACTGCGAACCCCGATCGGAAAATGGCAAAATATTCCACAGTTGGTTCTGCAAAGAAAACATTCCAAAAATAAGGCATCTCTTAGGAAAATCATCCTGAAATATGACCTAAACAATTTCTCCGAAGATCTCTCACCAAGAACACGATTTTCACCATATTCTTGTAATTATGGATTCAAGATTTCTCTGTATAGTTTCCTTCTACGTTGTATGAACCTTTGCCTATAAAATAAGGCCACGATGTAATCCTAGATTATCGAACTGAATACCAATTTCATTGTTCTTGAGGTTTTTGGGGTTCTTCCAAATTGTTCTGATTTTGATTCTGAAACTGTCTAATTTCTGGGTTGTTTTCAGTTCTAATTAGTGCTTTAGAAAATAACAAACAAAAGGGCCGTGCTTTGAAAAGGAAGCGTTAGTGCTTTAGAAAAACAACAAACAACAGGATGGGTGCTTTGGAAAAGAAGAGACCGCTTCAGAAAAGAACAAATTAGCATCAACCGAGAAAAGATTGAAACAAAGAAGAAGCCAAAAAAAGAACACAAAGACTGGACTCACTATTCACATAGCCGCTAAATGGCAGTGCCTCTGTTTTATTCTTTTTACGTTAACAATCACTGTTTAGCCTCAAGGAGTTTTTTCAAGCGTAAAAAAACACACCTGTTGATAACAGATATATTTTACCAATTATGTAATCGCTATTATTTTCACCTTTTGGTGGTAGGGATCACGCGACCTTAGGTATAAATTACGTTATTGCAAAAGAACACTACTATGATTAAAGTTATTTATTTTAAGTTGAATATAAATTTTTTATAATTTTTAATATGATTATAGAGTTCCATTCTCCTTTTAACACTTTTACAAATTGAAGTAGCCAACATAAGTATAATAACACGTGAGATTGTGGTAATCCACATGATAAGGACATGTATTAAATAACCAATAGAAAGTTATCACATTACATTGTTAATGAATTTAATAGGAATCAAATTCTATCATTCTAGGTTTGCTTGTAGATAAAAATTTACATAAGAAATATTATATAATGTCGAGATGATAAGATGTGTAAAGTCTTATATAAAACATATAAACACATGAAAGAGTATCAACTTTCCTAAAAGCTCCACTTATTAGATATACATTAAAATTAAACTTAATGAGCTCAAACCACATATTGATATTTTACAATACTATCATTTAAGGCTCATTTATAGGCTTAAACCTAAAGACTGAGTCTGGTATGTCATTGTAAACCCCAATCTTGGGCATAATAAAGAGATCAAAAGCAAGTTTCTAAGTACAAAAGACATGATTACTATTCAAAAATAAAAAGGTGACCTAAGGATTGATTATAGGAGAGTTGGATGTGATACTGCTAATGAAAAATAATGGTGGAAAGACAAGTTGGGACAAGCAAATTTAAAGAGTGTTGATAAGCCAAAAGCTAGTTTCTATTGACAAATAACATTATTATTTTTAACATGGGTAAAAAGATAATTGAAGGACACATGTTGAGTAAAGAAAAAATGGAGTCATGTGATTGGATAATTTTGGTGAGATGCCTCAAAAACATTGGGTTGAGGGATTTGAGTTGTTTACTAATATGGTATGATAGGATTAATCACCATAGTTATTAGTTACCAAAATATAGCCCGCTTTGAAATGTATGATCTTAAGGGGTTGCTCCCACTTTAAAACAAGAATTTGATGGAAAATAATTTCAAAACTTTGATACAATCTATTTCACAAAAACAAATTTACATTTTTTGTCAAACACTATAATTCTAGAAATTGTAGACTAAAGTAATGAGCCATGATTGAATTATCATGTTTGATGGACTAAAAGAAAGAAGATATTAATTTTTTTTATAAATTATTTTGATAAAATAGTGATAACTTGATCTTAAATCTTATTATAGTGATTACTTGTTACACAATAGGATTAGTTTTTCTTCGTCATGTAAGTTTTCTTTACTTGTTAAAAAGGAAGTAACACATGGAATATGTGATTTACATATCTACAAAAGTATAACATGTATATCAAGGAGGAAATATAGTTGCAGATCATCTTACTAATTATGGGTATATAATTCCAAATGTGTGACTTTCAACCATCTTAGCTGATTGTCTCACCCGTGCTTAGTTATTTTTATGTAAGACTAGTTAGACTTAGGTAATTATGAACCACTATAGCATTAAAGGTATAGCTACCCTTTGTATGTATTTCTTGGTTTCTTTTATAATTTTATGTGGCAACTTGATTTGTAGGAAATTTACCTTTATTAAGGATTAGTTTTATATCCTACTTTTTGTACTGATCCGATATATAATATTACACCTAGGCCTTTGTTATTAATAAATTTGTTAGGGGCTAATGGTGGGCATACAGTTCCAAATGTGTGACTTTTCAACCATCCTAGTTCACTATCTCACCCATGCTTATATTTTATGCAAGATAAGTTAGGCTTAAGTAATTGTAGACTATTATAGGATTAAATGTATAGGTGACCCTTTTATGTATTTCTTGGTTTCTTTTAATGTTTTATGTGGTCGCCTAATTTATAGGGATTTTTCCTTTATTAAGGGTTAGTTTCATATCCTACTTTTTATTATTAATAAATTGTTAGGGTACCATCCCTTTTTTGTAAAGAAAAAAAAAAGTTTACTTTCTCTTCATTGAGCATTTAGAAATTACCGACCATATAAAGATTTATAGTCTTTAGTGTTCAAATTAAATGACATTAAATGACGAACGGATAAGCTGTGTGGGTAAGCGTTAGGGAGCTTTAAAATAGGAAGGAAAAAGTGGGCACCTGCTTTTAAAAAGGTTAGTGCTTCAGAAAAACAGGCAGTGGATTGTCGCTTTAAGAAAGAAAGAGCCACTGCTGCTGTCCGTTCTAAAGCATAAGTAATAAGCAACAAAAATGAGTTTTGAACTTAAAAAAGCTAAAGAATGGCCATCGGCTGCCATACTAGGACTGTGAATAGGAGCTTGTTGGTTGTCACCATATGTTACCTTTTTCAAGTTTTAGCAAACACATCTTCATCCTACTCTTCAATTTTTTTCAAGAACGCTTCTGTAGCATTCTTTCCCTCATCGTCAAGAAATGGAGCCCCATTTGTCGTCCCCCTTATTGGGGAAATCAACAGTGAGGTTGAAAAGCTGAAGAATACTGTTTCATTGATCGAACAGTGGCTTCCGCATGCCGAGGGGTGACAGGGTATTTATCATGCAGCTAAAGCACAGCTCGAAAGGCTAGCGATGTCCTTTTTGATATAGAAGACTTGCTGGATGCTTTTTCTACAAAGGCTCCACGACGAGAAGCGATGATGCAGGAAGAGGCCACGAAAAATGAATGCATGTTCTTTCCGAAGTTAAAACAGCTTACTTTTCGTTGGAAAGTGGCCCATGAGATTAAGGATATAAGAGGGAAATTATGTGCCCTTAAGGATGATAAGGAACAAGATGAGTCTCGGGTAGGAACAAGAGTCATGGGTTGGGAAAGGGATGATTGTTCTTACTTAAATGTGGAAGTGGTTGTTGGTCGAGAATTCTATTCAAACTGCAACAAGATGTGTGGATCGTGCTAAGAACAAAAAGTAAGTAAGTTTCTATTTGAAATCATAACAAACTTTTCTTTTTAATTATTTCGATAGTTTACCAAATAATACAGCATGCAATGAATTCTTAATTCATGCTTAAAAATAACTTAAGAAAATATTTGTCTGATAAAATTATTATTTTAATCTTATCCCTAATTTCAATTTCACAAAAATAACCCTACACTTTATTATTTATGAGATGAAGTACAAACAAATTGTTCCACCCCTTGATTTATGTAAAAAGAATAAAAAGAAGTTGCAACTTACTGAAAAGTCCAACATCAGTACTAGGCCCATTACTATTTATTTATGTTAGTCCAGACCCACTTTATGTTAGCCTTTCTCATTTAAGAGGTGTTTAGGGTTTGTTTATGTGTGTGTGTGCGCTGCCGTCAATGTGAAGAACTCAGTCCGTGCATATGTATGTTTGTTTTGTAAGTGAGAGAATTTCCTGTATTTATGAACAGATCGGCTTCTTTAATCGCACTTGAGGTTAGTCATTACTACTTCTTTCTTGTTTGATTTCATGATAATATATTTGTGGTTGAATGTTTGGAAACAAATACGGTTCACTTACGTCCACCATTGACCCATAAATTGCAGGCCTTTTGGTCTAGTAATTTCATTCACATCTTTTCCTCATTTCTTCTTACCCACAAACGCATAGATAGGCTATTGAATTAGTAAAGCATGCTAGCAGTGGAAAAAACACCCTTTTTATCTAGTCTTCAACATAATAGTGGAAACACTCCATTATACAGCTATTTTTACGAAAAGAGTTCATAAAATATATATTGTTATTGTGTTATTGCCTTAATAAATAGAAAAATAACCATTTTTTTCTTTTTATTCTCTTCCCTTTAATCAATAAAAAAATAATTATTCCAACGCAGGTCCCCCTTTTTTATTTCCTTCCATTTAATAAATAAAAAATTAACTCTTCTAAGTCAAGTTCCACCCGTTCGCTCTCTCCCTTATCTTTTTCTCCTTTCTCCTAACATTTTCCAAGCAACATCCAATCCACGCGCCTTTCGGCCACTATCAGTATTAGCTCCATTGTCAATGCGCGTGGATAGAGGTTGGAAAAAATGTCAGGAACAAAGAGAAAAAAGACAAAGGACCATGCACCTTTCCGCCACTATCAGTGCCAGCTCCATCGTCAATGCGCGTGATAGAGGCTTGGAAAAATGTCAAGAGAAAAAAGACAAAAGAGGGAGGGGGTTGGGGCCGGTGGGGCTAGTGTGGGTGGTGAAGACAAAGGATAAGGAGATGGCAAATGACTTTGTTAAGGAGCTAATTACAAAGTTATTTGTCATCTTGAGATTTTCCTTTTCTTTTGTAATCCTAAAAGGACGCTTCTTTTTTTTTTTTTCCTTTGTAGCTGTAATATAGTTCTGAAAATGTAAAGATTTCCCGTCAAAATGTTTACAATCCATAGATTTGCTAGTGCGTCACAATGAGATTAGAATCAATCATAAAAATTTCATGTAGAGTTACAAAATATTATTAAAAGAAGCTAATATAGTTATAAAAATGAGGTTCCAAAGCCTCTTTTGTAAGTGTAGTGTAGTATAAAAAACACATTTCATATAAAATTTCATAGAATTATTAAGAGAGCAATGTTATCTACTTTTGTCTAAACCAATTAGAACAATTTTGACTAAACGTTCTTAATAACAATAATAGTTTGATTCCCTAAAACTAAGGGATTTGAAGAAATATTGTACTTAAGAATCTATGCTTTGATGATTTCTAAAATGTACCTAATAAAGCATCAAATTATTCACAAAGTTGTTTTGGAGGGGGAAGAAACAAAGAAAAGAAAGGGAAAGGTGACTAGGAAAAATATAAAGTTTATTTTTAAAAATTATCTTATAAAGAAAGATATAATTTTTATATAGCCAGAATATCATAATAACATTGAAGTAATATAAATCATATATTGTTGTTAATATGGTCTATCTCTACAAGTGTGGGGAGACCCTAGAGATTTTATTTTGCCTATAAACAAATATGCATTATCCTAATTTTGATTTCATGTTTTTATTTTTTAATTTTTTTAATTTTTAGTTAAGTAGAGAAGAAGGTTTACATACCAATTCTTTAAGCTAGTGTCCTTTAGTAGTTTCATTGGGCTATTAAGTGTGAAATATTTTAATATTATGTTAAGAAATTTATTTCATCCATAAAGCTGGCTTATAGATGAAATTATTTGTTTATATATAGAGGTTTTTATAATAAACTCTAAGAAATATATGAAAATTCAACATCACTTTTTTATAACTATAGTAAGGTGACGTTATGAATTTTATAAATATTGTTATGTGACAGGTCTTGCACTGAAATAATGGGTTATAATAAGATTTTTATTCACCTAAATAATATATTTTGATATTATAACAAAGAATTTTTTTCCCTTAAAATTGGATTAAGATTAGGAGATATTTTTTCTAGTATAAAAAATAATGTAGTAATATATAAGTAAAATAAGATGCATGTTATTTTTAGTTGAAATAAATAAGTGGACTAGGTTTTACTTGAAACAAATAGAAAAACGATATCTGGGTAATAATAGGTTTTACTAAAAATGTTATTTTTAGTTTGAGCCACCATGCAAGTGGTGGGGTTCTGGGTCATAAAAAAAAAATAGAAAAACGAGAGTTATACATTTTTTCTAGTTATAATGACTTAAAACAAGTTGACGAAACGACTATTATGCCGTCAACTACATGCAATGCCTTTTTTTATTTTTTTTTATTAGTTCACCCTTGTCCGTTTCGCCAGCACATCTTGCCTTCTATACAGAGAAGGTCGTTGGGGCGTCAAGAAACTAAATTTGAGAGAAAGAAAGGGCAAGCGATGGCTCTGCGTGGAATAGCTTTCATTGTCATCATTATCTTGAGAAATGATCTGTCTTGGTAAAATTGTTAATGAATCATAAAATATTAATAACAACACATGATCATAATAATGTTGTAAACACTATAGGTCAAGTCAAAGATATGATTAACCCTGAAGTTAGAGATAAGACTATCTATATATTCAAACACCATTCTTTAAAAAGTTTAGATGAGAAAGAGTTGGAACTTATTTAAAAGGAATGTTTTTAAGGGTTTAAGGGAGGGCATGACTGAAAAATTGAACTAAGTTGGAGAGTGGGAAAGAGATTCTAAAAAGGTGTGCAGGTGTCCCTAAAATGGTTGGAAAGTTTGTTATTAAATTGTTCAAGGAAAAGAATGGTTGGATCTTAAAGACAGCCTCATTATAACCTTTGAATGTTCCCACAGACATATCCCATCATGCCGTCAAGTTTGTGCTGTGCTTTTCTTGACTTGACTAGGCCATTTCGCCTACGCATCTCACATCACTACAAGCCTTTTGGACATGTTCTGTGCCTAAAGTTTTTTCTCCGCCTTCATTTTATTGTTTACCCAAGACCGAGTGTCGGCACCAATACTGGCCTTCTTCTGGCCTTTCCCCCCTCCATCTTCTTTTGTACCTCAAGGTCGCTGGGGCGTCAGGAAACAAAATTTGAGACAGAGAAAAGGCAAGCGATGACTTTGCGTGGAATAGTTTTCCAAGTACTGCTACTTGGGGCTCTAATCCTAGCAGCAGCAGTAGCGACGGAACCCAATTCGAGCTGCAACAGGACATGTGGATCGCTTTCCATTCCCTACCCTTTTGGAACCAGTGAAGATTGTTACCTTGATCCAGATTTTCTCATCACTTGTAACCACACGTTCAACCCTCCAAAACCTTTTCTGGATATGTATAGTAAAGAAGTCCTCAACATATCGCTGGATGGTGAACTGCGAATTCTAAATTTTGTTCAACAAATACACATCCGAGATCCCCTCCTGGATATGGGCTTATTCATCTTGTTTCCCCTCTCAAATACAAAGAACAAGCTCTTCGTAGTTGGTTGTAACACTGTTGGTTACATAGTAGGCGTGACTTGGCAAAAGCATTTCAAGATCGGATGCGGCTCCTATTGCGACAGTATTGACGGTGTGGTCAACGGTTCTTGCGATGGTGTCGGCTGTTGCCAGTCTTCTATCCCGGAAAATATTGTCGACTTTGATGTGTATGTGTATACCTTGAACGACTCTGATGCCCCGAGCTTCAGTGAATCTAGTTTTGCTTTTGTCGCGGAAAAAGAAGCATATACATTTTCCTCTTTGGATTTTGTGAAATTTGGGGAAAAGAAGTATACCCCGAAACTCCCTCTGGTGGTTGATTGGACAGTTGGAGCTATACCGTGCGTAGAGGCTCAGAAAAATCAGACAAACTATGCGTGTAAAGCAGCAAATAGCGAATGTCGTGATTACACCCACGGTCTTGGGTATCGTTGCCGTTGTTCCAACGGCTATGACGGGAACCCATACCTCGACGGTGGTTGCAAAGGTAACAGTTAGAGATTTGGTTTATTAAATCGTTCATCATTGGTAGGGAAATCGTTTTTTCTTTGAAATAGTATGTACGGAAAAATATGTTTTTCATTTTAATCAAGATTTAAGTTGTCTCAATTTTTCATAAGGAAATATACCTTTTATTTAAAAAATCAAATATAATTTAAAGAATACAAAATAACTTACACTATTATTAATGCATTTTCTCTTTATTTCTGAGTTTTATAAATTAGATTGTTCCTTGCCAAGTCTGGTAGAAAGTAGTCGTTAGCTATTGTTAGTTATGATGGATTGTACCTTGATTCAGATATTGACGAGTGCGAACGATCAAACCCCTGCCGTGGTGGAAAGCAATGCATAAACCTCATAGGGACTTTCAGATGTCTTTGTCCAAAGGGACACCAAGAATACAGGGGGGGAATGTAAGAAATTTAATCGATCTCCAATAAGATCGAAAACCCAAAATCTGCGTAGTTAGATTCAAAACACCAAATAAACGTAATTGAATCAGAAATAAAAACATACCGATCTTTTATCTCTTATGAAGCCTCACAAATGCGGAATCTCTAGGTAGATGAATATCCTCTATTCTCATTCTGAAAGCACTTGCTCGATGAGAGAACCTAAAGGGTTGTGGCTTGTAAGAATGAAGCCTCTCGATTGACCCTAATACTATGAATAGTATGCTTAAATACTATGAGCTAGAGGATAAGACCTAGCCCTAGCCTTATGTGCCACCAAATAGGCCCACTCATCACAACCCTATTTGATTAGCCACGGCCCACACCAACCAGTCCATATTCTAGAACTCATGGACCAACTTAATATAGCCCACTTAAAGTAAGCCTAATTAAAAATTAGGCTAACATTCTCCCACTTGGGCTATATTAATTTAAACTTATGCATGCCTTTATATTGATCCAGAGAAAATTCTTAATTATATTCCCATCACATGAAATCTCAAGCTTTGAATCACGATAGAAATTATATCGATTAAGTGATACAACACTAATCATGACCACAAGAGCTTTTAATCTCATTGATATGAATGAATATGGTAGTGTGGCAACTATATAACACTTTAACAATCTCTTTATGTGTTATCATTGTTGTCAGTCCAATTCTCTCTCCTTCGATAACAAAATGCCATCAGAGAATATACTTTATGGTTCCAATGAACCTTTTCATATCTTGTACTTAATAACTCGAGTTTAACTTTATGTGTCACAAGACATGCTTTATGGCTAACTATTGAATGCCCCAGCCATTACTTAAGGTTTACACATTCCTTAAGACTTTAATATATATACATTATGTATATATTGAACTTTCATTTGTCAACATATAAAGCACCCATGTGCTAAACACAGCCGGCATAAGGTCATGACAAGTAATCTATATGTTAATAATTTACCCCATGGTAAATCAATTCATATACAAACTTTATATTACAGTTCTCCCACTAAACAATAACATCCTATGATGCTCTTAAGCTCATAATGATGACATGTCGTTAAAAACACACTTTAGTATGTGGGGTTACAAACATAGCAACTGTAATGAGATTTTAAATTGTGATGTCATCTTTCTTAAGTTTGTCCTCTACAACTTAATGTTTGATTTCTGTGTATTTAGACCATGTGATACCTTTATCATTATTGATTAACAACAAGCAACTTTATTATCACAATTTAACTTGATAGGTCTAACAAAGAAATTAAACTCTATCAACCCCTCAATGAGGTTCATTAGACAAATCATCTAAGTAGCTGCCCCATAGCATTCTACAAAATTTTGCCTACATAATTAAAGAAGTCATTGATTTCTGTTTTGCACATTTCATGAAACCGTCCGATCTACTATAAAGGTATCTTGATGTAGATTTTAAATATTATTCTTGCAATTTACAAGATAGCAATTTATATATCCCAATAGCTGCAGTTTATCTATACATCTATAGGTCAAATAACAAAAGTTATCTTTAAGTACCTGACAATCTTTTGATAACAATATAATAATCTTGAACAAGGTCTGATAGACTTTTATCCAAAACCTTATTGAAAATAATATAAGGTCTAGTGCAAACTTAAGTATACACAGTGCTTTCTCATGCATCAGAATATGACACTTGCTTCTTGCCTCTATCTATACTTTACTTTCAAGGTACTATATCAGGTTCAGACAATCACCTTTAAGAATAAGTACATTTCTAGGTATGCAATCTTTATAAAACATTATTCACATGTCTTTTAAGAAAGACTCACTAGTCATTGACAATATTTCTTATGGACTACCAAATAATTGTATTATACTATGAAATAACCTTTGATCATTACTCGCAAGCAAGACATCATCCGTATTGCTATACTCCCACTGAACCAAGTATATGTTCATGTATAGTCTGTTCTATTCAGTATAATACTGCATAAAGGCATAAACTTTTAAATTTCAAGTACTACTAGTGAAAAACATACTTTAGACTGTAAATAAACTTGTTATGTTTACATATAAATTTGTTATATATACTTAAAATTGAATCACACCTAGACCTCTTATCTATAAATGGTCTTCATGTCTGTATGGTATAATTCTTTACCCACTAGTGTGGTTTTAAACCACTTAATCTTTCTTATAGAACTTCTTTAGACTTGTCGTATACATTTGCTACCAATAAAAAAGTAACAAGCTCTTAACATTTAGTGTTCTTATGAGTAATGAGGTCCACCTCGATATAAATGTCAAAGTCATCTAAAAGACCCAATAATATAAATGAGCAATAAGTCTTCTTTACTTAGTGACCCTCTAATGAAAATACCATAAACAAATGTTATACTTGTTAGACCTTATTTAGAACTTTATCAATAACTAGCTGAATTACCTTAATAGGTCACCACTTTAGTATCATAAGCTTTACATACACCTTACTCTTTCATATTTAGCTCCAAAAAATGTGTAACTTTATTGTCTATAACTCTATAATGTTAGAGTCTTTATTGAGGAAACAAATATCCCATCAAATGATCTCAAAGTAACTTTAGTTCTCCAATCCTACTTATAGAGGTTTAAGTTGAACAACTTTATTTCTGTAAAACATCTACTCTTTATGATGTTTAAGATTTGGTACACTTCTGGTACATAACTCAAAAGAATTTTGTGCAATAACTAGACTCAAATATCAAATGATCTTTTCCAGGCTTCTCCCACAAGAAACTAAATAAATTAGTCTTACAAATTATAGTCCTTGACATATTCATAAGAATATAATTACACATTTTGGCTACACCACTCTATTATGGATTCCCAAGAATCCAAATTGATTGATTCTCTTAGAATTCTTTTAGTAAACATGTTTTTAAACGAATTAGCATCCCATGTCTACCATACTACTAATCTTCCAAAATGATATGAGAATGTTAATACTCTTTCTCAAATATTTCTTAACCACCATTCCAAGGATTTTGAATTTCTTTAAAAGATTTGAACTCTTTATAACAATTGTAAAACAAAAGCAATTTATAAATATGTAGAAACAGAATATACTTTATAGTGTTTCTATATAGGGGTCTTTAATGTCAATTATATATGACCTCTAATAGGTCAAAACATTAGACTACAAATCAACTCTATATCTTGGTCAGCTTGCTTCTATCATAATTTACACGTGTCTCTAGATTACCTTCAAGAATAGATTGAAAGTCAAACTTTAGCAATCTTTCTACTCTTTACTAGAGATGTGACTACAACTTTTATGTCACAAAGTGTAAAATTTCTTTTAGATCATTAAGAATATCTTTCTCAATTACTGAAAGAGAGAGATATCATTGAGAGATAAATATTGTATTTAATTTATAAGACAAAATGCAGTAACTAACTTTATTTAAATTAACAATTAAGTATTAAAAACTTTATTTTAAAAGAGTTACCACACTTGTCAAAAACTAAAGATTGAAAACAATTCTCTCAAAAGGTGTCTATAGAAAATGTTTTCAATATCATTTGAAAAAACTAAAAAATTTAGAATTAAAATATTATCTCCCATAACTTTATAAGTGTTAGTTCATCTTTATTTGGCTTCTTTCTATTCATGACTTCCTGAATGGTGAAACCATGATTAGTTGCACCAATATCGAGCCTCTAAGAGCTGGATAGGGCTTAAGATAAATTAGATTCATAAACAAAAGCCAAAACTATCACTTTTGGCCTCATACTTTAATGATCAAGCTTTATATATTTGCAGTTTTTCCTTATGTGACCTTTCTTCGTATATAAGAAGTAACGATCACAATCCTACTAAAGGATTTCACTCAAAACCCCTAACACTATGCTAAATTACTCAAAATCATTGGTGGTGTAGTGAGTATCTTTATGAGTATTAAATCTTAATCTTTCTTTTTACGGGTATTAGAACTTGATTTGATAATGAATCAACCCCAAATATGGTTTTCCATACCTCTATAATTATCAAACCAAATATTAATGGGAGCATTTAATGAGGCAAAGTACCTTAATGCCACTTAATTCATGAATTCCTTAGCAATATAATAAATCACCTAATGGTAATTTTAAGTTGACCCCCTTATGGACGGTATACAAGTGCATTTAATCCTTTAACATATAGCCTATATCAACATTTATTATTATTGCTTTATTCAATGTGATCCATTGATTTATCCATATAGGCAAAATCTTACATAGGCCATACATTTAAAAACTTCATGTCTTCCTTTCACTTCAAAATAAAGACTGCATATGAACCTTAATTTAGGTTTCTATGGACAAACAAAATGACTAAATTAAAAATGACACAAGGTCAATTATGTGAGTATGATATGAACAAAAACCATATGAACATATCATAAGAGGGTTTACATATACGGTCACATAAACACCTTTGGGCTGAATACATGACATGTAAATGAAAATCTCTACATAGTAGTGGCCATGAGAATATTCCAATTTTCATAATCTATCACCTTTGGGTGTATAGATCAATTCAATCAGTCTAAACTCACGCATTTCTTACTATGCATCCCTCTAAGTTCTAACATATAATCACCTCCTTTGAGAGTATGACTACATACTAAAACTTGAGACATCCCTCAACTATATGAGAAAAAACTTTTTTTTTTTTTTGAACACAATTAAAATGTGCCACTTTGGTAGTCACAACCTAATTGGATCAATCTCATACTGCGGGATATGCTTTATGTAACTCACGACCCTTAGTATGTAATTTGTACTTAATAAACTATGGGCATTTTATTTCCAAATTACATATCAAACAACTTTAATAAGTGACTAAATGCATGCTATAAATTTATAAATGTATTATCACATTAAGCATGCTCATAAAATATGCTAAAACAATTATGCACATTCTCTATAACAACAATATTAAAGAATTAACTAAATGTATGCTATATATAAACACACCGTATTTAGCATACACCTTAATGTGCTAAACATGCTAAAACAATAATGCATATTTACTACACTATTTTTTTTTTTAATCAAATCTTATTCATACATTAAAACACAAGGCATGTTAAACTTAAATCAATATTTAAATTAACATGCTTTATAAACTTTAGGTGTCCAAAACAACCTTGAATTTTGGTGCAAAACATATCAAATCATATACCATAATGTTCTAAATTCAAAAACTTACATTTTAGTGCAAACCAAGTCGAATTTGAACGTTTCACGCGCCCTCACGCGCCATTAGAAGGTTTCTGGTTAATTTGTTGACTTTTGACAGTTGACCCTCGTTGACCGTTGACCATCTTTGACCGTTGACACTCGTTGACCATCTTTGACCGTTGGCCCTCGTTGACCGTTGACCAGACTTCAATGGGCCTGTCACTCTTGGCCCGTGAAAAGATGGGCCGAATCCAGTTTACCTTTAATGGGCCTAATCCAATTGGTCCAACTGGATTGGGCCGTCTTGAATGGGCTTGACCCTATTGGCCTGTGTTGGAACGGGCCGGAACAGAAGTGGGCCAGACCTAAACGGACCAGCCCCTAAGTGGGCCTTCACGAATGGGCCAGGCCGACTGGATGACCCAAGCCGAAACCCAATGGACCAGGCCCAAGTGAGCCCGACCCGAATGGGTCAGACCGACTGGCCCAAACTCGCGAACGGACCCAGCTGACCCGCGAACCGGGTCAGCTCTGGCAATTCGGGTCAGGATCAACCCGAATGAACTGCGAACGAAATGCGTTCGCGATTCATTAAATCGTGCAATATGGCACGAATTTGCCGTATAAATCAGCACAGAAATGCCGGAAAACCACCGTATGGATTTATTTTTGGCTGATTATGTCCTAAAAATCGACCAAAATTGATGAACGAAAAACTAGGTTTTGCAAAATCGATAAAATCGCAAATTAGAGCGTTTAGATCGATTAATCTTGATCCAGATCAGTCTATATTTGTTCCTTATGACTGATTACAATTGAAAACGTTGAAAGAAACTCAATTGGATAATAAATTCGCTCGAATTTGGTTCGATTGAATGATTTGGGATTTTTTTTTTTAATCCGAAAAAACAAATTTCTGCATAAAACCCCAATAGTAGTAAAAAAAAACTTTTTTAAAAAACCACGAACATCAACCCAACAAAAACGAAAATATGGGTTTTAAACCCAATCTACGACTGCTCTGATACCACATGTAAGAAATTTAATCGATCTCCAATAAGATCGAAAACCCAAGATCTGCGTAGTTAGATTCAAAACACCAAATAAACGTAATTGAATCAGAAATAAAAACATTCCGATCTTTTATCTCTTATGAAGCCTCACAAATGTGGAATCTCTAGGTAGATGAATATCCTCTATTCTCATTCTGAAAGCACTTGCTCGATGAGAGAACCTAAAGGGTTGTGGCTTGTAAGAATGAAGCCTCTCGATTGACCCTAATACTCTGAATAGTATGCTTAAATACTATGAGCTAGAGGATAAGACCTAGCCCTAGCCTTATGTGCCACCAAATAGGCCCACTCATCACGACCCTATTTGATTAGCCACGGCCCACACCAACCAGTCCATATTCTAGAACTCATGGACCAACTTAATATAGCCCACTTAAAGTAAGCCTAATTAAAAATTAGGCTAACAGGGAAATGAAACGGTGTGCATCCGAAGCAACTCTAGGAGCTTTGCTATTGTACTTGGTAAGTAAATAAAAATTGTAGTACAATCTTTCAAACTATCTTTTTTACGATGTTCCTGCATTCTTTTGCCTTGTTGAGTATTGTAGGCACTTTTGGCTCTTGTAGTTTGATTTAGTAAGGCCTCCTTCATGGATACAAGTAAGAGAAAAAATGAAGTTCTACTTACAAAGCAAGATATTTATAAATGAAAATTCTCCCACATTTTTTCAAAAAAAAAAATTAAAGTTCTACTCTTTACTTTTTTAGGATGGCCTCCCACTATTAGACATTATTAAAATGATAGAAAGTGAATACAACTTCCCACTAAGTAAAGATTTAATCCAGATAAATGTATTAGAAAAATGTACGCTTTAGAATTAAATAAAATAATCTAAGACAAGTGGGATTCCATCAAGAAAGACTAAAATCTATTAGAAAAGTCTAGAATCCACAAATCATACACGTAAATCCTTTAAAGATATCTTTATGAATTATAATAATAAAACCTAATCCTAATACCAAAATATTATGAAATAAATCTTATTAGAAAAAAGTTTGACATGAAAACCTTTTTTTGTCAAATTTTACACAATATTGATTAAAGGACTAGTTGATTATCATAATAATTAGATTTCTTGAAACTTTTTCAACAAACCAATTTTCAAGCAATGCTTCAACTTTCTTTGGTTTTTCTATGATGCATCAATTAGTTGAAACACAAAACAATCAAATCAAATCCCATTTTGTTTCTTTTAATTCTAGTGCCTTTTCTCCGAAACTTTTTTTTCATTGTATTTTTTTTTTTTTTGAAATTTTCATAATAGTTAGGAATATGTTTGACATTTTATAGAGCTTGTATTTAAGTGTTATAGATAATATGATGCATTGTACTAATTAGGAAATAATCTAAGCTCAACAATATTTTTGAAATATTACTTATATTTAGAAGTCTCTATGCCAATTATTCATAGAGATATAAAATCTATGAACATACTCTTGGATGAGAATCTTATAGCAAAAATGACTAACTTTTGAGTTTCAACATTGATTTTCATTGACAATAAACAAGCAACCACTTGGATGTAGGGAAACTTATGGATATTCGGATCCAAAGTCTTTCCAAATTGGTAAGTTAACTGAAAAAAGTGATATTTTTAGTTTTAGTATTGTTTTGGCTAATTGTTGATAGGTAAGAAGGTAGTTTTTCAAAATAGGATGGGAAATGAAGTTTCTACCAAGAAAAAGGGTCAATTATTTCAAATTCTTGACACCTTATAAACAAGGGTAATATTGATGAACTAAAGGAAGTTGTTAATATTGTAAAAGGATGCTTAAGTGTAAAGGGCAAGGATAGATGTTTTATAAGGGAAGAACTTTCTACAACAAAGTAATAGTTAGCAAGGGTTAAATTTCCTTCCATAATTTATTTTTAATGAAGTTTTCAGGCAATGTCAATATATCAATTGACATCTTGCATATGCATTTTAGGCGATTAATTTTTCTTCCATTATAAGGCCAACCTATAATAGATAGGCTAAATTAGAATAAATTGGTAGTTAGAAACATTTAATATAAGACAACCTACTTATAACATCTCTGATTCTTTTTTAATATTAAAATTATTAATAAATATTAAGATAACTTTTCACACAAGATAGGTTGTTAGACATTTTAACACTCAAAAAAGATGTCTCTTTATTTAAATGTTAATGCTATAATATTAAATTAAATAATAATAATTTATTATTTATTGCAAACCTAAACTTTTAGAATAGATAATGATTTATATGATATCATAATCTTAATTTCCAAATTCACTTTACAACTTCTTTGTATTTCAATTATGATATTCTATGAATGAATCAAAAACATTATTACTTCACTGGATTCAATAACATGGTCCTATTCGACTGCATGGTGTAGGTCTTAGTACTAGTATTGGGCTATTAGTTCTACTTGTTAGTGGATGGTTTTCCTACAAAATATTAAAAAAAAGGAGGAGGATCAAACAAAAGAATAAGTTCTTCAAGAGAAATGGTGGTTTATTGTTACAACAAAAATTATTTTCTCATGAAACCAATGTTGAAAATACCAAATTGTTTACTTCAAAAGATTTGGAGAAGGCCACAGATCATTTTAATATGAATAGAATACTTGGCCAGGGAGGGCAAGGCACTGTTTACAAAGGCATGTTGGTAGATGGAAGAGTTGTAGCTGTGAAAAAATCCAAGATAATTGGTGAAGGAAGACTCCAAGAATTCATTAATGAAGTCGTCATTCTTTCACAAATTAATCATAGGGATGTGGTGAAATTAATTGGTTGTTGCTTGGAAACTGAAGTTCCCTTGCTAGTTTATGAATATGTTCCCAATGGAACCCTTGCCAAATATCTTGGTAATCAAAGCGAGGAGTTCCTATTAACATGGGATATGCGCTTACGGATTGCAGTAGAAGTTGCAGGAGCACTTTATTACTTACACTCAGCAGCTTCCTCACCTATTTTCCATCGTGACATTAAGTCTACAAACATACTCTTGGATGATAAGTATAAAGCTAAAATAGCAGACTTTGGAACATCAAGATCAATTACGATTGATCAAACTCACTTAACCACACTAGTACATGGCACTTTTGGATACTTAGACCCTGAATACTTCTAATCAAGTCAATTTACAGAAAAAAGCGATGTATATAGTTTTGGAGTAGTCCTTGCCGAGCTATTAACTGGACAAAAAGTAATCTCTTCAACTAGGACAGAAAAGAGTTTAGCGATATATTTCATTGAATCAATTGAAGAGAACAAGTTATTTGATATCCTTGATAGTCAAGTTTTGAAGGACGATAAAAAGGAAGAGAAGATTGCAATTGCAAATCTTACAAAAAGGTGCTTGAACTTAAATGGTAAGATGCGACCTTCAATGAAAGAAGTTGCAATGGAGTTGGAAGCTATTCAAATATCCCGAAAAGGTCTTAAAACTCATGAAACTCATGAACAGCTTGAACATGTCAAAACTAAAATGGACAAGCCTTGGGATGTTGCCAATATAACAACCTTTGGTATAGATGATGGCACAAACTCATCTACAAGTACCTATCCATTATTATTTTCATCAGGATGAATGGAGAGCTTATTTGCTAATATTTCTTAAGTTTGAATTTATGCACCACGTCATTGCTACTTTCTTGCTTTCTAAGTAAAATGTCAACAATCATTGTGATATTTTGTTTTATAAGAATGTTCTTTATAAAATGGCATGATGATGTTGCACATATATGAATCTTTGTTGGAATTTATCTTAGTCTATTGGGATATGAATTATGTGATGTTGAACACTTCTCTTTGTTTATGTTGTGTAGCTAAAGAATGATTTTTAGTTAATTGAAATGATGCTTTGGGATGAAGTGTTAATGGATCCCTTGGTATTTAAGCTTGATTCCTTTTGGACGTACTTCTATTGCATAATCAAGTAACTGCACTTAACATTAAAGAAAAAGATATCTTGCTAGGCCGAGAAAAGAAGTTTCTGCATAAATGAGCTAGGTTATAATGAGAGACAATCCGGTTGAAACAACTTATAAATTGGCATCCAACTTTGTATAAAGAAGTCATTTTAGGTTAAGATATGGGAAGAGAACATTACTTTATGACTCTTACTTAATGCTATAATTGAAGTCTTTTTTAGGGACTAGAAATACTTGCCCCCTACAATGAAGTGGCCATTCTTGGGAAAATTCTTGGATCGGGCTTTAGAAATGTAAATGTGGTTTAAAGACCTATAAAAGAATCCATCAATAAATTTAAAATGGAGCTTAATGTATGGTTTGTAAGATTTTAGATGCTTTTCAAAACTTGTAAGGAGTGTAAGAAGAAAAGATAAATCGACAAACTTCTTTTCATCGTAAAATTTAGCTAAATTTTGAATGACATACTCTAGATCAGCTTCTTCTATTAAAGATCCAATTAGACGAGTTGAGGACCCAATCAACTTAAAGATAGCATAGTGCATAATCACTACCTTCAAACAATGGCAAAGAAATAAGTTTACCCCTTCCCTTCAATAGCAAATGTAGCAAACTTTGGAAAACAATTCCTTTTCATGGGCACTTTGGCTAGCATGGCTTTGTGGTGATGAGACCATTGGCTTACCAAATTTTCCAACTGCGCATGCCATTGGGAATCTTGTCACGGCCCTTCTTCTATGGTTTGATAAACAAGGTAACGAAAGCCTATGTGCTCAAGACAGAGAACATAGAAGGGATGTATAGCCAGCAGAAACTCAGAACGGTATGAAGCAGGGGAACCTGCTGTTGGATTCTTAGGAGAACCAAAAAACAAAAAGAAAAAGAAAAGTTCAAACACTATTTACTCCATTCAGAACATGAAAGGAACCCTCAAAAGCTGTCCCAGCAGAGACAAATCCCACCAAGATCCAGAGCCACCACTTGAAGTCAATATGGTTCGAGCAGCGTAGAAACACCAAAGAATCGGACGAAAAACAAAAACCAAGGCATTCCTGAAAAGTCCAAGGAACAACAATTCTATCAGATGGGTCTCAAAGGGCAGTCACAGCAACCGAAGCTACCTTTAATTTGGCAATCAGAAAATGCTACAACAAATAGGCTGAGGACAACAACGTGGAGAAGGCTTGACCTTCTCATCCAATGCAAAGGCAATGAAGTCACTTACATATGCCCATCCAAGAAGAAGAGTTACCACTTAAGTATCGCCATTCTCATGAAAAAATAAATAAAAGGAAGTTATCGAGAAGAAGAAATTCAGATGCAAGAAGAGATGAACTAATGCTTCATCTGGGACAAAAGACATTTCACAAAATATTGCCCTTATAAGAAGAGGAGGGCTCAAATGATGCAATCACCCAATCAGGTTGTTTCCTAGGATGACGAAGCTGTTTCTGAGGACTTCGGTTCAAAAGAAGACGGTTGATGACTGAGAAGAACTACTAATATTCAAGGTAAAAGAGCAACCATTCCCTTCACCTCAAGTTTCTTGCCAATCCGACATAAGAAATCGATTAAAGCCATAGCCTTTTTTATGCAGGATCATTAGTTAGTTTCATGAACCCCAAAGTCCTCCTAGAAGATTGCTGGAGCTTGTGCTAAAAGTTCTTCAGAGCGGCCGCTAAGGAATTGTTCGAAGTAATGCTTAAAAGCACACGTATAATCCTTAAATTAGTTACAAGTTTTACTTTTACAACAATCTTTTATGGAGCAGACTTCCCAAGAAAGGACATTCTTGTTAGATCTGACATCATCCAACAAATGAAACATGTTCGGCAGACACCAAGGAGTAAAGCGAGGCACCTACATGCTCTGTCGGAGAACTATCTCAAACGTGTTCCGAGCATTATTAAGCAAACCCATTTGCTTGCCTTTGGATGTGGCTGTACAGGACATTAAAGCCAGACTAGCAAACCTTTAAGTGTGAATCTTGATTGTCCATCCAATTTACCAAGGGTTAGTGGTACGGTGGTATACTGTATCTATACTGTATAATTAGATTTCTCTGAAATGATTGATTTCTCTAGTTTTCTTATTAAATTATATGTTTCATGATGTGGGTGAAGGTGAACTTAAATTTTTGTTCTTCTATCGTATTTACTGGGGGGTCTAGAGTTACAAGTTGGAAATAGAGCTAAGTACCCACTGTGAAGCTGTTTGGTGTCTGTTACTGTTGTCATCATGAAAAGTAGCTTTGACAGCAAAAGCTCTGTTTTTGTAAGATATATACTTGCCAGCAAATGGCCACGCATCATTTTTGGATCCTCCTCTAAAGAAGCAGCTCGATGCTTTAGGTGAAGTATTCAATTTTTTTTTTCTTTACAATTCTCTTTCGTCGTGTTTAATTTGATCAGTGGTGTTGATTGTGGAAAGTTAATTGGGAATTGCAGGACCGGATAATGTTGGATTTAGTTCATATGCTGTTATGGCGAAGGCTGGTGAGTTTAACAATTAAATTTTCAGTAAAATAGAATTCTCAGTGTTGCAATTATATGAATTTCTGTTGGACTTTTTCTCTTGCTTTTACCACTTCTGCTGTCATAGAAGACTATAGTTCGGAATCATATGTGGTGAAGAGGGTAATCTGCTTGCAGATAGTGGATTGCAAATGGATTTCCTAACACGTAATAAGATCGTGGAACTACTCTCCTCTGGTAGGAATTCATTAGCAAGTAGAAGTTGATGGAAGCTGCCTCAACAGAAACAAAATTCAAATAACCATACATCTTTAACTCATTTGGATATATTACTCTCTTCTTTTATCCTAATTCCTCATAGAAATTAAATTATACCCAATTTTACTTACATTTTTCTCTGTTTTCTCTCTTCTAACTTATACTCTCTTGCCTCCAACCTCTGCTTCATATCAAAGAAGGCACAATGCATCATCACTACCCTGAAACAATGGCAAAGAAATTAGCTTTACCCTTCCCTTCAACAGCAAATGCAGCAAACTTCAGAAAACAATTACTTTTCATGGGTACCTAGGCTAGCATGGCTTTGTGGTGATGAGACCACTGGCTCACCAAATTTTCCGACAGCATATGCCATTGGGAATGTTGTCACGGCCCCTCTCCTATGGTTTGATAAATAGGGTAACAAAAGCTTATGTTGCTTTAAGACAAAGAACATAAAAGGGATACAGCCAGCAGAAACTCAGAACGGTGCGAAGCAGGGGAACCTGCTGTTGGATTCTTAGGAGAACCAACAGAAATAAAGTCTGAATACCATTTACTCTATTCAGGACATCAAAGAACCCACAAAAGCTCTATCTGCAGAGCCTCAAATCCCGCCAAGATCCAGAGCCACCACTTGAAGGCAATATGGTTCGACCAACGCAAAAACACCAACCAACCCAGCTCATTTTCTTCAGAATGCGGTACTAGTTTTCCTCCCTCAGAGAATCAGATGAACAACAAAAACCAAGGAGCAACAATTCTCTCAGATGGATCTCAAAGGCCAGTCACAACAACGGAAGCTGCCTTGATTTGGCAATTAGAGAATGTAGTAGCACAGAATCAAATGCTACAACAAAGTCCGAAAACAACTTTGAAGGCAGCCGAAGAATACAAAGAATAAGAATCTCATTCTGAGGATTTCGATTCAAGGAAGACGGGCTCTCCTCTTGCTACCTCATCAGCCAAGAAGTCCAATATGTAGATGACTAAGAAGAACTACAAATATTCAAGGTAAAACAGCAACAATTACCTTCACCTCAAGATTGGAACTTCCCACTCAGATATAAGAAATCGATTAAAGCCAGTCTTTTTGATACAGGACAATTAGTTAGTTCATAAACCACTAAAGTTTCCTAGAAGATTGCTGTAGCTCGTGCTCTAACTTCTTCAGAGCAGCCACTATGAATTGTTCGAAGTCATGCTTAAAAGCTTACGGATAATCCTTAAATTAGTTACTATTTTTACTTTTACAACAATCTTTTATGAAACAGATCTTTCAAGAAAGGACTTTCTCCTAGGATTTGATATTATCCAACAAATGAAAAATGTTCGGCGGGCACCAAATGTATTAAAGCTAAACGCCTAAATGCTCTATCGAAGGACTGTCTCGAATATGTTTCAAGTATTAAAAATGATGCAAATCAATTGTGCAAATAGTCACACAGACTCGCTCAATAAACATTCCCAGCCCTCATATAAGAATAAAGAATTTTTCATTACTCATAACTTGAAAGAAATGAAGATATGAACCTCACTCTCAACACTCAATCCCACACCAGAAAAAAAGCTGAGAGGTGATGGAAATATCTTACAATCCTTCTCTCCAATGAGATCTTCTGAGAGGTGATGGACTTGGGCCTTTAAAACTAATTATGCCAACTACATAGGAATGAATCAGATCATATCAAACTGTACTTGAGTGGGGTCCTCAACTCTCAATCTCATGTCTTGTGAGTAGGAAGGTAACTTTCTTTTAATTAAAATGCCAACCAGAAGCAAATTTGGCCTGTTCAGTAAGAAAGAGAAAATGACCACTAAATTCAGACCAGTCCGACATTAAAGGAATCTAATGTCCTCAAATTATGCTTCAGGACAATTGCTATTCACAAGACAAAAATTGCTTCATGAACGTATATATATATATCAAGAGCAACTCGCAACACGAAAAGAATTGGAAAAAAAAAGGGTTAATGTGCATCGAGAGCAACACTGTATCTAATATCCATAAAGATAGTATCATTTACACTTATTATAAAAAGAATGTATTAGTTTAAATTCATAAGTTGCCTCGATGATATCTCTATACAGGATATGAAAGTCATAGACTGAAAAAACACATGGACGCAACATACAAGGAGTAAGTTTTCACATACCAAGCGTTGCTCGTAATGAGGCCGTTATAATATTATTGGACTTGTTAATGATGTGGCTACAATAGAAAAGCTATAATAACTTTTAGCTTACACATTATTTGTTAGAGAGAGCTGTGAAAAATTCTTATCGCTGCAATTTTTTTACTTGGAAATTTTTTTACTTGGAAAAAATTTGTATCTCCTTTTTATAGCATTGGTAGGAAAAAAAAACTTTTAAGTGGTAATAATGTTTTCTCTTTTTGAATTTCATAAAACTTATAAATTTTAAGAAAAAAATTGAATTTATTGATTCATTCCATTCAAATAATTTTTTTAAAAGAACAATCATATATGATATCGTGAAAAAAATCAATACAACTAAAGAGGTATGAGTATCACTGTTAGATTCCTAATTGCAATATATTTCTGCCAAATTAAAAAAAAAATGCCTAGTATGTTATTGGTTTTCAGATTTTATGTGGAAATGAAATAAAAAATATTTTACTCTTTTTCTTTTTGTAGAGTTTTAGTAAGTCTACTTAGTTACTATTGCATTTCAAGCTTTATCTTCACTTTTTAAACTACATCCCTAAGCACATAATTAAAAGTAATGGATCCAATGAAACGAGATCAATTTAATTGTATTTTGTGGTTAGTAGGTTCTCAAAAAAGTTCTCTCAGTAAGATAGAATTGCACTGAGCACATAATTCATTTTTTATATTGCAAAAGCTATCTTGTCCAATCCAAAGTAACAGCCAATTGTTTGGCCATAAAGTAAGTTTAAATCCTTAGATGGAAATTAATTTGTGGATTTCTGTTTAATATCCTGCATTTAGTAGGATTGCAAAATATATGAGAAGATAATGATATTATACTTTAGAGTGAAAAATAGTTGCTTAAACGACTTGAGTATGAGATCTCAATCAAATAAGAAGAAGATGGATTGATTACATGGCCTGTTTGCTGCAATGAAAACATTAGATCAGCTTTTCAACCTCTTGATATTTTACACCTACGCATGGACATTGGCAACGACCTATCATGTTCAACTTTCTTTGCTCTGTTCTAAGCAGGGGAAGACCCAGACTTTCGTAACCACATTTAGTGGTAGGAAGAAACAAAGAAAAGAAGGAAAGTACAAGGAAAGAAAACCCTGCAATTTCATTTAAGAACCCCTTACAACAACAGGTTTGGCTGACAATTCTTCTAAGAAATAGACAATGAGGGGAATCAATCATTCAATGATGTTCATTGAAGACTTGGTCTCAATGTAAACTTATGACTTTTATGAAGACGACGGGCATTCAAGATGGCAAAGGCATAGAGACAACCTAAACTTTAGGGAAACGGCAACCAATGGTTTGCGTGGAATACTTTTGCAATAGCAGTCATTGTTTGCGCTTTAACTTTAGCAGTAGTGGCTGCATCAGAATTCTATTCGGACAGCAACAAGACGTGTGGTTCGTGCTAAGAACAAAAAGTAATTTTCTATTTGAAATCATAACAACAAATACTTTTTTAATTATTATGACAGTTTACCAAATAATATACCATGAAACAAATTCTTAATTCATGCTTAAAAATAACTTAAGAAAATTTTTATCTAATAAAATTATTATTTTAATTTTATCCCTAATTTTGATTTCACAGAGAAAGGCCTCCACTTTATTATTTATGAGTTGAAGTTTGGCCAAACCTATTCCATCCCTTAATTTATGTAAAAATAACAAAAAGAAGATGCAACTTATGTGATGTTGGAGTTCGCCGTTGACCCATAAATTGCAAGGCGTTTTCTTTTAGTAATTTCCGTCACATCTTTTCTTTATTTCTTCTTATCCACAAATGCATAGATGGGCTGTAATTGATTCTGTAAAGCATACTAGTAGCAGGGCAAACACCCTATTAATTTGGTCTTCAACAAAATAGTGGAAACACTCCATTATTAAAGCAGCCATTTTTTACAAAAAGAATTTATAAGATGTACATTATTATTTTCTTATTTCTTTAATTAACAGGAAATAAATATTCACTTCTTTTCTATTCCCTTCTCTTTAATCAATAGAAAAATAATTATTCCCTTCCTTTTTATTCCCCTTTTCTGTTTCATTCCCTTTAATTAAAAATAATTATTCCAAGTCAAGCTCTCCCCTTTTTATTTCCTTCCCTTCAATAAATATAAAAATAGTTTTTTTAAGTCAATGTCTCCCCTTTTTATTTCCTTTACCTTAATAAATAGAAAAATAAATTTTCTAAGTCAAGGTCTCTCCTTTTTATTTCCTTTAATAAATAGAAAAATAACTTTTCCAAGTCAAGATCTCCCCTTTTTATTTCCTTTCCTTTCATAAATAGAAAAATAACTTTTCTAAGTCAAGGTCTCTCCTTTTTTATTCCTTCTCTTCAATAAATAGAAAGATAACTTTTCCAAGTCTAGGTCTCCCCTTTCGCTTTCTCCTCTATTTTTTTTTCCTTTCTCCTAGCATTTTCCAAGCTGCATCCAATCCATGTACCTTTCCGTGGATATCAATACGAGCTCCATCTTCAAGTGCGTGGATAGAGGTTTGGAAAAATGTTAGGAGAAAAGAAAAAAGAGACAAAGGAGGAAGAGAAGGGAAGGAAAAAAGAAAAACAAAATGACAAAAGGTAAGAAGAAGGGAAGGGAATGCTAAAGAGAGAAGACCGTGACTAAGAATAGTTACATTTCCATTAATTAAAGGAAATGGAAATGAGAAAAGGGGAGACCAAGACCCCAATTCGTTGTGTTTGTATTAATTAAGGCAATAATACAATAATAATGTATATTTTATAAATACTTTTTGCTAACATGGCTACTTCAATAACAGAGCAATGCCTTTCCTTTTATTAGAATCAATCATAAAAAAGTTCATATAAAGTTCCATATAGTTATTAAGAAAACAGCATTATCTACTTTTGTCTATCCTAATCAAAACAGTTTTTGACTAAACATACTTAATAGCAACAACAGCTTGATTCCTTAAAACTAGGAGATTTGAAGAAGAATATTGTACTTGAGAGTATATGCTCAGATGATTTTTAAAATGCACGTAATAATTCATAAAGTTGTTTTGGTACGGTTGAGTTCAGGCAACTGTTTTCTCTAGATTTTGGGGTAGTGTGTGGAGGGGCAACTAACAAAGAAAAGAAGGCAAAAAGGTCATATCAAAAAACTTGATTCTTTGTTAAAATTAGATTGTAAGAAGAAGAATATTTTTTATATAGAAAATAATATAATCATACTTAAGTAAAATAAGATACACGTTATTTTTAGTTGAAATAAAAAAGTGGACCAAGTTATACTTAAAACAAATAGAAAAACAGGAGTTGTGATCTAACAAATAAATAAAAATCACTTAAGCTTATTACACCATTTTAAGCTTTTTGGACATGTGCTTTTAGTTCTCTATGCCTAAGCTTTTTACTTCATTAATCCTTTCTTTTTATTTTTTCTTTGTAAGATAGAATTACATTGAACCTATAATTTCATTTTCTGATATTGCTGAAGCAATCTTGTCCAATCCAGAGTGAATGATTGGAAAGAAGAAAGCTGCATTGGACAACCAACTATCTGACCATAAAGGAAGTTTAAATTCTTAGACGGAAATTAATTTGTGGATTTTTGTTTAATATCTTGCACTTAGTAGGATTGCAAATATACAATAGGAAAATGATATTATACTCTAAAGTAAAAAGTAGATGCTTAAATGACTAAGTACTGGTAGTAAGAGATCTCAGTTAAATAAGAAGAAGATTGATTGATTACACGGCCTGTTTGCTGCAGCCAAACCTCTGCCATCCCTTGATTTATGTTAAAAGAACAGAAAGAATGTGCAACTTATGTGATGTTGGAGTTCGCCATTGAACCATAAATTGCAAGGCCTTTTCTTCTAGTAATTTCCGTCACATCTTTTCTTCTAGTAATTTCCGCCATTCTCCCCTTTTTATTTCCTTCCATTCAATAAATAGCAAAAATAACTTTTCTAAGTCAAGGTCTTCCCCTTCGCTTTCTCCATCATCTTTTTCTCCTTTCTCCTACCATTTTCCAAATTACATCCAATCCATGCACCTTTCCATCACTATCAATAGTAGCTCCATCTTCAATGTGCGTGATAGAGGTTTGGAAAAATATCCGGAAAAAAGAAAAAAAGAGACAAAGGAGAAAGTGAAGGGGAAGAAAAAAGAGAAGAAAACGAGAAAGGATAAGAAGAAGTGAAGGGAATGGAAAAGAGGGACACCATGACTAGGAATAGTTATATTTCTATTAATTAAAAAAAAATAGAAAAGAAAAAGTGGAAGAAGACCTCAACTCCAATTCATTATTTTTCTATTGATTAAAGCAATCACAATAATAATTTATATTTTATAATAATTTTTTGTAAAAATGATCACTTCAATACTGGAACAATGTCATCTCCTTTTATTAGAATCAATCATAAAAAATTTATATAAAGTTCCATAAAATTATTAAGAGAGCAACCTTCTCTACTCTTGTGTAAATCAATCAAAATAGTTTTTGACTAAACATACTTAATAACAACAATAGGTTAATTCTTAAAAACCACAAGATTTGAAGAATATTGTACTTAAGAATATATGCTCAGATGATTTTAAAATGTACCTAATAATTCATCATATTATTCATAAAAGGTTTTCTGGTAGGGTCGAGTTCGGACAACTGTTTTCCCTGAATTTTGGGGCAGTGTGTGGAGAGCAGAAAGAAACAAAGAAAGGAAGGGAAAACAATTGACATATCAAAAACTAATTTCTTTATTAAAATTAGATTGTAAGTAGGAGAATTTTTTTGTTATATAAAAAAAATATAGTAATACTTAAGTAAAATAAGATACACGTTATTTTTAGTTGAAATAAATAAGTGGACCAGGTTATATTTAAAACAAATAGAAAAATAATAGTTTTTGTTTTTTGGGGTTATAATGACTCAAATCAAGTGGACCAAGTTTTGACAGCAAGTGATCTCACAAATAAACTAGATAAATTGAAGCTCTATAGTAAGTGTTCACCGTCAACATAAACCAGGTAAATTGCTAGTCCAGAAATACAAAAGAAGGAAAACGAAGACTAGAAGCCTCCACTGGCAGCGACTTGCGTAGCTACTTACCCTAGTCTTAGGCCGCTGGCCCTACGCTGGCAACTACTTTCGTAGCTAGCAGCCCTATTCCTAAGCCGGTGGCCTTTGTGAGCTTGTATTACACTTATTACCTGACACAAGTCGGTGACAATTGATCTATTCACGCGGGAAAGTTGACGGAGCGTGACTTGTCTCTCTAACTCTTGGTGATGGACCTACTGCTTTCTCTGCCATAAACCAAATAAATGACATTTCTTCATTCTACCCTTCAATCAATTCAACGCGTTAGGTGAGTGTTTCTTCATTCCAGGCAAAACATAGAACCGACAAATGTTTGCCAGTGTGGAAAGGCCTTCGGTGAAAAACTTCCATTACACAAGATGTTCATTCTTTTATATTTCCGAAGATTGCTCGTTTGATCGGTGGTTCAGGTTGGACGGGTTGGAAGGGGTGAAAGAAAAAGAGCCAAATCTGCAAGTTATCACTTTTCTTTTTCTGTAGGTATAAGCCATTTCCTATGCCATTATATATACATTAAAAATAAAAGTTGAGTTACGATTAAGGAAAATGCAAAACTAAAAATATCAAAGGAGGAGTTCGCTTTTCAAACATGGTAGAAGCAAACATTTCATACAACTATCCCATCTCAAATACAACTTGTGCTTCACAACCTTAACAGCACATTTAATATCTTATATTATTGACAAATGACTTCGTACTTCAGGGGACAGGCAAAGAAAAACAAGGGAGAAGAACATGGTGGGGTGTAGACAAAGAAAAAGGATTAATGGCCTACAAAAGTGGGACCAATAACAAGTTTAGCCATTAAATTAAAAAATTATGACTTGTTAATTTGATAAATTCAATTATTTTTATATCATTAATTCGAATCCTCGTTAGTCTAAGTCCGCCTCGGACTCCATAAGGCCGTGACACCTTGGTAGCAGACAAGTAAAATAAAGTGTGGATGACAAATGACTTTGTAATTCGGGCTATTGGTGGGGTGCAGATAAAGTGAAAGGATAGCTGGCAGCAAAGGGTCGAGAATGCTTTGTAATTCGGGCCAATAGGCAGAACATGGTTGTGGGTGCAGATAAAGAGAAAGGACCCAGAGCTGAAGGTAGCCTCGGTAGCAGACAAGTAGAAGAAAGTGTGGATGACAAATGACTTTGTAATTCGGGCCTGAAGATTGAATTGAAGGTGGCAGAACAGGGTGGGGTGCAGATAAAGAGAAAGGAGAAAGGAGAAAGGAGAAGGGAGAAAGGAGAGCTGGCAGCCAAAGTGGGACATTGAAAGTAGCCCCGGGCCAGACCGGTGGAATAGAGCGTGGAAGACTTTAGGGCTCTTATGAAGAAATCTACAGATGCGATTTAAGTCATGATTCTTAAATTTTTTTAAACCGGTAAGGAAAGAGCTTGTCATCTTTTTCATATTCCTTGACCAGGAGCCAGTAGAAAAATTTATCAATTCGTCTATATGAAGGTTCTGATAAATAATGAGAGAGAAAAATCAATAGAAAGATAAGTACTCAGAGTCTAAGGTCTTTCCCTTCTCTTTCTCTCTAGTCGTTTTCTCCTTTTTTCTTGACGTCTTCCAAAGCTACATTCAATCCCTGCAACTTTTTCGCCACTATCAATGCTTTCACCATCTTTAATGTGAAAGGTTTCACTGTAGCTTTGAAAACTGTAAGGAAAAAAGACAAAGGAGAAACTGAAGGGAAGGAACCGTGACTAGGAATAGTTACTTTCGCATTGACTAAAAGGAATGGGAAAAAAAAGAAGACCTCGACTTCTATTTTTTATTTTTTTATTGATTAAAGCAATAACACAATAATAATATATATTTTACAAACATTTTTTGTAAAAAATGCTGCCTTAATAATGGAGCAATATCATCTCTTTTATTAGAATTAATTATAAAAATTTCATATGTCGTTACAAAAAATTGTCAAAAGTAGTTAATATTGGTATAAAAGTGAGGCCCCAAGTCCCCTTTGTAAGTGTAGTGTTGTATAAAAAATAAATTTTTAGTTTCATAGAATTATTAAGAAAATAATGTTATCTACTTTTGTCTAAACTAGTTAGAATAGTTTTTGCCTAAACATTCTTAATAAGAACACTGGTTTTATTCCCTAAAACTAAGGGATCTAAGGAAGATATCATACTTAAGAATTTATGCTTTGATGATTTCTAAATTTTACCAAACAATGCATCAAATTATTCCTAAGTTGTTTTGGAGGGGGAAGAAACAAAGAAAAGAAAGGGAAAGGTGAGTAGGAAAGATATAAAGTTTATTTTTAAAAAAGTTATCTTATAAAGAAAGATATAATTTTTATATAGCAAGAATGTCATAATACCATTGGAATAATATAAATCATATACTATTGCTAATATGATCTATCTCTACAAGTGTAGGGAGAACATAGAGATTTTATTTTGCCTATAAACAAATATGCATTATGCTAATTTTGATTTCATGTTTTCATTTTTATTTTTCCTTTTTAGATTAGTAGAAAAGAAGGTGGTTGTGTTGCTTTGTATACCAATTTTTTGAGCTAGTGCCCTCTAGTAGTTTCATTGAGCTATTAGTTGTGAGACATTTTTACATTAATAAATTTATTTCATCCATAAATCTGGCTTATAAAGATGAAATTATTTGTTTATATATAGAGGTTTTAATAATAAGCTCTAAGTAATATATGACATTTAAGCATCACTTTTTTATAGCTATAGTGAGATAAAGTTATGATTATTATAAATAGCGAAAGGTCTTGCACTTAAATTATGGGCTATAATAAGATTTTTATTCGCCAGAATCATATATTTTGATATTATAATAAAGATTTTTTTCCTTAAAATTTGATTGAAAGTAGGAGAATTTTTTTGTTGTAAAAGAAATAATATAGTAATATATAAGTGAAATAGAATGCATGTTATTTTTTAGTTGAAATAAATAAGCAGACCCTATTTTACTTAAAAACAAATAGAAAAACAAGAGTTATACGTTTTTTCTAATTATAATGACTTAAAAACAAGTGGACCAAGTTTGGACAGCGCCTATCATGCCGTCAAGTACACGCAATGCCTTTTCTTTGCCCAGTTCACCCTTGTCCATTTCGCCAACACATCTTACATTACTAGAAGCTTTCTGGACGTGTTCTTTTAGTTCTCCATGCCTAATTTTTTTTTGCCCTTTTCCCTTCTTTTTTTGGTTTATCCAATACTAAGTCTCGGCACCGATGCTTGCCTTCTATAAAGAGAAGGTCGTTGGGGAATCAAGAAACTAAATTTCAGACAAAGAAAGGGCAAGCGATGGCTTTGCGTGGAATAGTTTTCCAGGAACGGCTACTTGGGGCCCTAATCCTAGCAGCAGCAGTAGCGACAGAATTCAGTCCGAGCTGCAACTTGGAATGTGGATCGCTTTCCATCCCCTACCCTTTTGGAACCAGCGAAGATTGTTACCTTGATCCATCTTTTCTCATCACTTGTAACCACACGCTCAACCCTCCAAAACCTTTTCTGGGTAACGGTAATTTAGAAGTCCTCAACATATCGCTGGATGGTGAACTGCGAGTGTCAAACTGGGTTGCCCGAAGTTGCTATAACGAGGATTCCCACCAACCGTGGTTTAGATTAAGCGATTTTCTGGTCTCAAATACAAAGAACAAGCTCTTCGCAGTTGGTTGTAACACTGTCGCTTATTTTAGAGGCAGCATTCTACAAAAGAATTTCACGACGGGATGCGTCTCCCGCTGCGACAGTAGTGACAGTGTGGTCAACGGTTCTTGCGATGGTGTTGGCTGTTGCCAGTCTTCTGTCCCGCTAAGCATTGCTTCCGTTAATGTATCTTTTGGGACCTTGTACAACAACGCTAATGTCCAGAGCTTTAATCCATGTAGTTTTGGCTTTCTCGCGGAAGAAAAAGCATACAAATTTTCCTCTCTGGATCTTGTAAATTTACAGCATAGAAAGGAAGTTCCTCTGGTGCTTGATTGGGCGGTTGGAAATGAAACGTGCACAGAGGCTAAGAAAAATCAGACAAACTATGCATGTAAGGCAGCACATAGCGAATGTTACAATTTCACCAACAATCCTGGGTACCGTTGCGGTTGCTCCGACGGCTATGATGGGAACCCGTACCTCTCCGATGGTTGCGAAGGTAACAAATTAGATTTGGTTTATTAAGCTGTTCATCATTAATGGAGAAGTCCTTTTTTTATTTTGTTATTTATTTTTCATTTTTTTTATTTTAAGAAATGGTGTGTACAGAAAAAATATGATTTTTGTTTTATGTAAAATTTTGAATCAAAATTTTAGTCTCAATGTTTTCATAAAAATCAACTTGTAAAGAAGAAAATATTTTTTATCTATAAAATTAAAAATAATTTAAAGAATATAAAATAATTCAAAATATTGTTAATGCATTTTCTCTTTATTTTTGAGTTTTATAAATCAGATTATTACTTGTTTTGCTATATTGTTAGTTATGATGGACTATACTATGATTTAGATATTGATGAGTGTAAAATTTCAAAGCCTTGCGACATTTTACAAGAATGCATAAACTTCGATGGGGGTTTTAAATGTGTTTGTGCGAAGGGATACAAAGAATACATGTTGAGAAATGCAATGGTGTGCTACCCAAAAGGCAACAACTCTGGTGGTCTCAGCATTGTACTCGGTAAGTAAATTAGAATTGTAGTACAACTTTTCAAATTATCTTTTTTAGGAGGTCCACCCATTCTTTTTCCCTGTTGAGCAATGTAGGCACTTTTGGCCTTTGCAATTTGATTTAATAAGGCCTCCTTTATGGATACAAAGATAAGAAAAAGTTAATTAGGAAGAAAAATATTTATAAATGTTAATTCTCCCACTTTTGTCTTTTAAAAATTAAAAATCAATGTTCTACTCTTTCCTTTTTTAGAATGGCCTCTAGCCGTCAAAATATTTATAAATGTAAATTCCAATGCCTTCTCTACCAAATTTATTTATTATATTTTTCTTTTTAAATTTTCATAATACTAGAAATATGTTTGACATTTTATAGAGTTTGTATTTAAGTGTTATAGATAATATGATGGATTGTACTAATTAGGAAATTATCTAAGCTCAAAACTATTTTTAAAATAGTACTTATATTCAAAAGCCTTTATGCCAATTATTCATAAAGATATAAAATCTACAAACATACTTTTGGATGACAATCTTATAGCAAAAGTGTTGACTTAAGAGCTTCAAGATTGATTTTTGTCAACAATAAACAAGCAGCCACTTTGATGCAAGAAACTTATAGATACCTAGATCTATAGTTTTTCCAAATTGGTGATCTATTTCAAAAATGTGATGTCTATAGCTTTAGCATTATTTTGGTAAAGTTGTTGACAAGTAAGAAGGTAATTTTTCAAGATAGGATAGGAAATTTTGTTGTGTACTTTGGTTCTATAATGAAAAAGGACCAATTACTTCAAACTCTTAACATTGGTATTATAAAAAAGGATAATATTGATGAACTAAAGGAAGTTACTAATCTTGTAAAAACATGGTCAAGTGTAAGGGGGGGGAATATGGCTTCTATGGGATAAGAACTTTTTAGAACAAAGTAATAGTTAACAAGTGTTAAATTTCCTTACATAATTTATTTCTTAATGAAGTTTTTGGGCAATTTTGATACATCTTGCATATGCATTTCAAGTGCTTAATTTTTCTTCCATTATAAGGCCAACTTGTAATAGATATGTTAAATTAAAATAAATTGATAATTAGATAAGTCATGTATTGGAGAACCTATGTGTTTGGAACATTAAAAAGATTAATGAATATTAACATATCTCTTGACCCAAAGGTAGTTTCTTAGACATTTTAGCACTAAAAAAAATGTCTCTTTATTTAACTATTAATGTTAGAGTATATTAAATTAAATAATGAATATTTATTTATTATTTATTATTTATTTAGAATAGATAATGATTTATATGATATACAATCTTAATTTCACAATTCACTTTATAACTTCTTCTTATTTCAATTGCGATATTCTATGAATGAATCAAAACCATTGTTATGTTATTGGATTCAATAATATTATCCTATTCCATCGCATGATATAGGTCTTAGCACGAGTGTTGGGCTATTAGTTCTACTTATTGGTGGATGGTCATCCTATAAAATACTAAAGAGAAGGAGCAAGATCAAACAAAAGAAGAAGTTCTTCAAGAGTTTATTATTACAACATCAATTATCTTCTCATGAAGTCAATGTTGAAAATGGCAAATTATTTACTTCAAAGGAGTTGGAGAAGGCCACAAATCATTTTAATGTGAATAGAATACTTGGCCAAGGAGGGCAAGGCACTGTTTACAAAGGCATGTTGACAGATGGAAGAATTGTTGCCGTAAAAAAGTCCAAGGTAATTGATGAAGGAAAATTCCAAGAATTCATTAATGAAGTGGTCATTCTTTCACAAATTAATCATAGGAATGTGGTAAAGTTAATTGGTTGTTGCTTGGAAACTGAAATTCCCTTACTAGTTTATGAATATGTTTCCAATGGAATGCTTGCCCAATATCTTGGTAATCAAAATGAGGAGTTTCTATTAACATGGGATATGCGCTTACGAATTGCAACAGAAGTTGCAGGAGCACTCTATTACTTACACTCAGTAGCTTCCTCACCTATTTATCACCGAGACATTAAATCTACAAACATACTCTTGGATGATAAGTATAGAGCTAAAGTAGCAGACTTTGGGACTTCCAGAGCAATTACAATTGATCAAACTCACTTAACTACACTAGTACATGGTACTTTTGGATACTTGGACCCTGAATACTTCCAATCAAGTCAATTTACAGAAAAAAGTGATGTATATAGTTTTGGAGTAGTCCTTGCTGAGTTATTAACTGGAGAAAAAGTAATCTCTTTATCAAGGATAGAAAAGAGTTTAGCAACATATTTCATTGAATCAATTGAAAAGAATAAGTTATTTGATATTCTTGATAGTCAAGTTTTAAAGGATGATAAAAAAGAAGAGAAGATTGCAATTGCAAATCTTACAAAAAAGTGCTTGGACCTAAATGGGAGGAATCGACCTTCAATGAAAGAAGTTGCAATGGAGTTGGAAGCTATTCAAGAATCCCGAAAATGTCTTAAAACTTGCAAAAGTCATGAAGAGTTTGAACATATGAAAATTGAAATGGACAAGCCTTGGGATGTTACCACTATAACAACCTTTGACATAGATAATGGAGCAAGCTCATCTACAAGTACCTATCCATTATTATTTTCATGATGATCAATGGAGAGCTTATTTGCTAATATTTCTTAAGTTTGATATTATGAACCATCTCATTGCTACTTTCTTGCTTTCTAAGTAAAATGTCAACAATCATTTATGATATTTTGTTTTGTAAGGATTTTCTTTATAAATATATTAGTTTTACTCATAACGTTTATAATAAAAGCTTGTTAACATTCTTTGGCATTAAAACCCAGATATATGCATGTAAACAGACCTAAGTTGGAAGTTTACAACTTTCACTCAAAAAAAAAAATCTGGCATGGGAGGATTAAATATTACTAAACGAAGATGCTACAAATTTCCTTATTTTTACTTCAATGTAATAAATATGACCCAGCTACAAGGGAGGCAGGTGTTTTGAGGAATAGGCGAGGGAGCAAAGAGCTGTCAATTGGAGTGTTTGATCTGTAGTGATAAAACAAAGATGAAGAGGGAAGAGTTTCACCAGGACAGGACAATTCCTCTCCTGGGTCTACTAACTTTGCTTACAGCTATAAATGGATCCCCATTTTAGCGTCTCCTCCAGTCATTAAAGTAGAATAATTTTTACAAAAAAATGGCTGCTTAAATAACCGAGTGTCAGTACAAACGCGTCGAAGACAAGAAAGGCTTCTGACATCCGAGATACCCTTCCAGGTCTGATTCAACAGGCTCAACTGATTGTTAGACCTCCTTATTAGGATTCTCTTCGTGGTCCAAATCATTAGCATCCTCGTATAAGAATTCCTAAGTGCATCCCGTTTATGTTAGAAAGCAGTGTGAATTGGTATACTACCTATAAACATTTGCGCCTTGAATTTTAGCTTTTCTCAACATTTGCAGCAAAGGCGTTGCCTACCGATTCTTTTTCCCTCCAGTAAAATTACTTTTGGATAAGTTTTAATAGAAATCAATCATCGATGTTTCTAATATTTGGCGGCAATTAGAATAACTTTCTTGTATTTTCAGACAAGTTGGTAGACTAGCCCACTTCCTTTGTTGTACTTGCTTTTTCTTTGGGTATCAGAGTCTTTTTCATTTGCCATAAAGCCTTTTGAATGATACTCATAAGTGATATACTTCGATACGTGACTGTGGCGCTAACATGATGTGATAATTATATATAGGATAAAAGTCTTATATTGAGTATGAGATTTTTTATAGTAAAGTTTAAAGTAAATAAGCGTTAATTTTTGGATTAGATTATAGGCCTTTTAATAATAATAAAATTAGTTGGTTCGGGATAATTCCAATTGACCACTACGTATGGGTAGAACATTACCTTTTTTTTGTGATTAAATAATAGGTGTATATATATGTTGATGAACTAGTTAGTTTGATGCAATCATCAGTTAAAATGTCATAAGTTTCCATTAGAACTTTAACATATATGAATTGATCTTTCTTGTTTAGATGCATTTTCTCCTTGGCTCCAGCACCACCCCCAAAAGTAAGTTTTAACAGGATGGTATGAGGCACACAAACCACCTGCACTTTTTCCACGTTCTTGGAATCCAAACACTCCTAAAAGTAAATCTCAGGAAAAGGAAAAGATAGGTGTTTCTCAAATGGATTCACAGAACTTCCTCCTCTGCCCACTACCATTGCCACTGCCACAACCACCAAGAACAGTTCCGACAATTTCCCCATGATGATCAGCTGCAACTTTGGCAGTGGTGGGAGTTGAAACTTGAGCAAATATAAGAGTAAGCCAGCTGAGTGCAGCAGGTTAAGAGCAGTTGTGAATAAACCATGGGTTTCATACTAAAGAAAGAACAATTTTGAGATAAATTTAAATTAAATAAAGATCCCTTAACTCATGACATAATTTTTGAATTGGTTGTTTGACCTTCTAACAACAAGCTAAGAATAGTCTTAACTCTTGGGTGGAACTCGATTCCCCTTTAACTCTTCGAAGTCATTGGATTCCTTCAACAAATCTACCTCTACCATTAACTGCTCCAAGACTACCAATCAATAAAATGGATTATCGGGTCCAACATTGATGTGACAATGATGTTGGCAGCAAAGAAGAAAAGGGCCAGTTGGGACCATCACCATTACTGGCAACAAATCATTATTGAAGTTGAAGCCTCCCCTCAATAAGGATAGACACTAGTTGCCCGACTTCGAGTAGAAGCAACTCGATGTTTTGGGTAAGTTTCAAATTTTGTTGCTTTTATTTGTTGTGCTTGATTTCATCCATGGTTTTGAATGTGGAGATTTAATTGGGTCTTGCAGGAGCAGGTGGTGTTGGCTTTACTCTGCATGTTATCGTGGTTGTGAGTGAAAATGGCACTCAGGTTATCACTGTTGGAACCATTATTCAACCTCTCATCACTAGCATATCATGCAGTGTCCTCTCACCATGCAGCTCATGCCGTTCAGAGAGTCCCTCCTCATCATACTACTACTCATGCACTTCAAGTTGTGTACTGCCACCCTATTGGAACGAGTGGAACTATTGCTATCTCAGCTCCTTATTAGTCAAGTGTTCCATGGTCATATATCTGGTTCCACAAAGTATACACATTGGGATGACAAGGCTCTAGAATGCAGTGACAAGACACCCTCTTCTGGATCAATGAAATCAAACAACAAGACAAGATCATGTCTTGTATCTCGGAAGTTTACGGGTTCTAGCAACAACCATATAGCCGAGCAGACTCACCATCTCTTGTATGTCAAAATTTTTTGTACTTCATCATTCTTTCGTCATTCAGAAGAGGACAACCAGATTGCAAAAAGAAAGAATAATGGAAGCACCAAAATGACAAAAAAATCTCAACAGCAAGTTAATAGTGTTTGTGCAATTACTACTTCAAGCTTCCAACTCCAAGTAACTATGATGTTAAAAGATCAAACAAGATAAACAACAAGAAAATGGCATCAAATATTTACGTAGTTTGGCTAAGACTTGCCTACATCCACTTGAAGGCAGGGAAAAGAATCTTTATTATTTTGCAGGGGAGTATACAAGGTTTAAATACAATTATCTTCTCTTTCAACACTCGCAAAACACCTCTTTAGGTCTACAATAAGTGTATCTTAGTGCTCAATAACAAAATCGAATGGAAGTCACCTTTTACTCAGCTTCCAGAACAAATTTTACGAACTCTGCACCTTTTTGCTTTCAGCTTTTGCAGTAGACTCTCATATAACTGATCTCTCGAGTTTTTCAGTTTCTCTCTTATTTTTTCTTGACTTCAAGCTATCTAGGTATCTTTCTCTATAAGTTAAGCATGAGCTTGAAAAATCTAAAGCAATGAAGTTTTAGGGGATAACATTTGGGTTGATAAAACAGTAACACAACACAGTAACATGATACCTGTTTACAACAAATACTTATTGATTGTCCACATTGTTGCATCACCTAATTAACGGATCAAAAAACCCTTCTTGAAACTTCAGAAAACACTAATGATAGACAGATTGAGTCATAATAATGGTGGCACTAGCCATCTTAACTCAGTCCAAAACAACATGATGAAGTTTGTGTTTAAGTGAATGTTTTCTATCTATAAATATGTCTGCCCAACTAGACAATTCTTAACATGAAAGTGAGAGCTGTTGTGCTTGTATTTGTTTCTATTACCTTGTAAAATATAAGCCTACCTTGTGCTGTTAAACATCCATGCCTAAGTCTTAGTATTTTTCTGTGGTGAAAGCTAGCGGGATAAGCAATTAGATTTTCATTAAAATGGCATGGTGATGTTGCACATATATGAATCTCTATTGGCCTTTATCTTAGTCTGTTGGGATATGAATTATGTGATGTTGAACACTTCTGTTTGTTTATGTGTGTAGATGAAGAATGATTTTTAGTTAATTGACATAATTCTTTGGAAGGAAAGTGTTAATGGATCCCTTGGTATTTAAGCTTGATTCATTTAAGACATACTTTTACTGCATAAATCAAGTTATTGCACTAACATAAAAGAAAAAGATTATCCTACTGGGCCAAGAAATGAAGTTTCTGCATAGATGAGCTAGGTTTTAATGAGGGACAATTAGGTTGAAGCTACTTAAGGATTGGCATCCAACTTTGTATAAAGAAGTCATTTTGGATTAGGATATGGGAAGAAAACATTATTTCATGACTTTTACTTGATGCTATAATTGAAGCCTTTGCTAGGGGCTAGAAATACTTGCCCCTTGTAGTGAAGGGGCCATTCTTAGGAAAATACTTGGATTTGGCTTTAGAAATATAAATGTGGTTTAAAGACCTATAAAAGAATCCATTAGTAAATTGCCTAATGGGAAAAGTAGCAACTAATCCATGGTAAGGAGGGAAGTCTACGAGTAGATAAGGGAGTGTGAATGATTTGCTTATACATAATAAGATTGAGGAGTCACATTTCTTCCAGTATCAACAAGATTTAGGCTAGAATTCATTAGCATGTTGTAAATGGGGCACATCTCAATCAAACAATTGCAATGTCAAAATAGTCTACATAAAGTAAATTTAAAATGAAGCTTAATGTTTAGTTTGTAACATTTTAAATCCTTTTAGAACTTGTAAGGAGTGTAGGAAGAAAAGATAAATCTACAAACTTCTTGTCATCATAAATTTAGCTAAAGTTTGAATGACATACTCTAGAACAACTTCTTCCATCAAAGATCCAATCAAATGTGTTGACAACCTAATCATTTGGTGAGTTATAAACAAGGAAAGCTAGTTGCGTATTCTCAACAAGGCAAGCTAGCTATAGGAATCCTTGAGGAAACATATATGACAAAAACGTGCAGATCTTTGGCTATTTTTAAACACAAACTAAGGTTTATACACTTTGGTCATCATATCCAAATTACTCCTCCCACATCATAGTGTCATACTCCAACTTATATTTTCTTATCTCCAATTTATGCTTGATATCAAAGATAGCATAGTGCATAATCACTACCCTCAAACAATGGTAGAGAAATTAGTTTACCCTTTCTCTTCAAAGCAAATGTAGCAAACACTAGAAAACAATTTCTTTTCATGGGTACTTTGGCTAGCACGGTTTTATGGGGATAAGACCACTGGCTTACGAAACTTTCCAATTATGCATGCCATTAGGAATCTTGTCATGGCCTCTCTCTTATGGTTTGATAAACAAGGTAATGAAAGCCTATGTTGTTAAAGACAAAGAACATAAAAGGGATATAGCTGATAACTCTATTTTTATAGAGTTATTTTGAGTATTTTAGGATATAAATAATACAAGTTTTATAAGATAATATTTAAGTTTTGATATATTTATGTAAATTGGTGTTATTTATGCAGCAAACCCCAAAAGAGCAAAAGAAATAAAGGAAGAGAAAGTTACAAAAAGGCACGTGAAGAAGACAAGGAAAGAAAAAGAAGTCAAAAGAAGAAAAGAGGAGGCAACGTGTAAAGTAGCAAAAGAGGATGAAAAGGACAAAAAAGGACAAGAAAGGAAATAAAGGAAAATGGGCAAAAAAGTGAATTACTAAGGGAGAATCTTAGGGCACGCGTCCCAAGATAGCATAAAAAGGCAAAGGAACGTGAATCGAGAGGGGGAGAAGGTGCCGCACAAGAGAAGAAGAGAGAGAAGAGAGAGAAAAGAAGAAGAAGCCGTGTGTTGCCGCCGAAACCAACCAAGGAAGAGAGAAAAAGGGAGAGAAGAAAGACAAAACCAAGGAAGAAAAAGAGAAATAGAGGCACGAAAGCTTCCCTCTACTTCTTATCATTCTTGAATTGTAGGAATTCTGTAAAGAATTCTTAAAGAGAAGACAGTGTGGTGACAACTTTTCTGTTTTTTTTTTTTATTTAAGATGTTTTGCTTAATTTCTATTATTGCTTTGGTTTGTTATTTTATTATGTTCTAAACTTCTTTTGTTAGAGCGAAGATGTAGCCTAACTATGATGATGTGAATTTTATAAGTTTTTACGTTTTGCAAGATATTTTATTTATGTGAGTTATATATTATTATGCTTAATGCTCTTAAGTGATTGGCCACCACTTGAATGATTTGATGTGCATATTTAAGACTGAGAGGTAATAATATGCAATTGCTTCTGATGCGAATCGTGATGGGATAAAGAGTGAGCTAGGATTGAAAATAGGAAATAAGAAGGAATAATGAAATATAAGGGTTTGGGATAACCTAGAAAGGAAACAAAAGCTAGAAAAATGAATGATTTAGGACGAAAACTCAAAATTACGAATAAGGTAAAAATGATAAGAAATATTACTGAGTGGAAACAAAAGAGTAGAATCTTAAGACTTGTAATAATGACAAGGAATTTAAGTAGGAATATAAATACTGGAATTTAAGAACAAGAATATAAAGGCTGAAATTTAAGAACAAGAATATAAAGACTGAAAAGTATAATACTAGAATGTAAAGATACAGAATTTAAACAATAAAAGATGAAACAAGGAAGATGAGGGTTGGATGGTAAGGAAATATATGAAGAACGTTTTTTTGTGTTTCTGGTATTTTTTTGTGAAGGATGATGATGGTTTAGGTAATGAGAGTGGAGAAAAAAGAAATTTGGGAAAAGGTAAAGGATAGATGCCAAGTGACCCTCCAAAACGTAAAGGTTAAACCACCAGTCAGGGAGTTGCTCCACCACCAATCTTTGGCAAGATTTGGCTAAAGGAAACAAAGATGAAACACTAAGGTTTCTCTCAAAACAAGCTTATATTTCTCAAGTCTTCAAGTTGTGATACAAATGAACTCATGCCCTCTATTTATAGGGAGAGCTAGGGAACATAAGAAAATAAAATACAATACAATAAACATAGGTGGGGGGGGGGGGGGGGGGGGGGGGGGCAACCTAACCATTTTGGTAGGCACATGGTAGATAACCTAACCATTTTGGTAGCCTCCATTGTTGAATGGGCTTGTTGGGCCCCCATTTGTTGAATGGCCTATTGGGCCTTAACTAAATGGATTGGATCCAATGAAGAACATGGTAGCCCAAGTTCTTTGATGAAGGAAATAATAAGGCTTGTGGGTTTTCCTTATTATGGGCCTCGGTGTGAACAGTAATGGCGTGAACAGTAGACACGGATGCTCCCGCATCATTCTCCCCGGGTTGATTAGGATTTGCCCTCAAATCCTCAAGTTCAGCATCTTCAGAGAAAAGAGATAAATCTCCAACATTGAATGTAGCTGAAACTCCTCCATAGTCGCTGGGCAAATTAATCTTGTAAGCACTATCCCCTACCCTCGAAATCACTTCAAAAGGGCCATCAGCTCTAGGGGCTAGCTTGCTCTTTCTCTTAGATGGAAACCGTTCCTTTCTCAAATGTACCCAAACTAAGTCCCCTGGGTGAAATTGAGAAGGTTTTCGATGTTTGTTGGCTTTCCTCTTGTATGTTTCATTGGCCTTTTCTATTTGAGAACGAATGCTCTCATGAAACTTCTTCATGGTTTTGGCCTTCTCATTTGCGTCTGAGCTTATTTGGGAATCAAGAGGCAAAGAGGTTAGTTCAATAGGAGTAATGGGATTGATACCGTAAACTACCTCAAAGGGTGAATGCCCAGTTGTAGAACTTGGAGCTCGATTGTATGCAAACTCGGCATGGGCAAGCTTCACGTCCCAATCTTTCAAGTTTCGGTTTATCATGGTGCGCAAGAGAGTTCCCAATGTGCGGTTGGTCACCTCAGTTTGGCCATCTGTCTGTGGATGATGAGAAGTGCTGAATAAGAGCTTAGTGCCAAGTTTAGCCCACAGAGTTCTCCAAAAATGACTCAGAAACCTGGTATCCCGATCAGACACAATAGTCCTTGGGATTCCATGCAGTCTTACTATTTCCTTGAAGAACAAGTCAGCAACCTTGGAGGCATCTTTAGTTTTATGGCATGGAATGAAGTGTGCCATTTTTGAAAATCGATCTACCACCACCATGATGGAATCCTTCCCCCTTTGAGTTCTTGGGAGTGCCACAATAAAATCCATACTTAAATCTTCCCAAGGTTGTTCTGGAACTGGCAATGGGGTGTAAGGTCCGGGCTTGAAATGACTTTTGGCTCTCTGACACGTGCCACACCTCGAAATGATAGCTTGGACATCTCTGAGCATCTTTGGCCAATAAAAGTGCTCCTTTAAGATTTCCAAGGTCTTCTGAATTCCAAAATGACCGGCCAATCCTCCAGCATGTATCTCCCTGACAAGCAATTCTCTATAGGAGCCCTTTGGAATGCATAATTGGTTTCCTTTGAAAAGAAAACCTTCATGAATTACATAATCTTTATGATTGCCCTGTGCACATTCTGTCATGATTACAGACATATCTGCATCCTCAAGATAATGCTCCTTTATAAACTGAAAACCGAGTACTCTAGCATCCAGAGTAACAAGCAAAGAATGTCTCCTAGATAGTGCATCTGCAACAACATTAGTTTCACCTGGTTTATAACGTGAAACAAATGAAAAGGATTGGAGAAATTCTACCCATTTAGCATGCCTCTGATTGAGTTTATGCTGGCTGTTCAAGAACTTTAAAGCCTGATGATCTGAGTGAAGAACAAATTGCTTAGGCCTTAAGTAATGACTCCAGTTACCCAAAGCCCTCACTATTGCATAAAACTCTTTATCGTAGGTAGAGTAATTCCTTTTGCAATCATTAAGCTTCTCGCTAAAGTAAGCTAAAGACCTCTTGTCTTGAACAAGGACAGCACCGATGCCAGTGCCACTAGCATCACATTCTACCTCAAAGACCTTGTCAAAGTCTGGTAAGGCAAGAATAGGGGCTTCACAAAGTTTCTGCTTGATTATTTCAAATGCCCTGTTTGCTGATTCATCCCATTCAAAATGTCTCTTTTTCACACAATCAGTAATAGGAGCCATGATAGTACTAAAGTTAGGGACAAACCGGCGATAGAATGAAGCCAGGCCATGAAAACTTCTCACTTCAGTAGTGGAGTTAGGCTGAGGCCAAGATTTGATTGCCTCAATCTTGGACTGATCGACCATAATGCCATCTTTAGAAACCACATATCCGAGGAACACAATGCTTGAGGAAAAGAATTCACACTTTTGTAGTTTTGCATAAAGTTTTTGTCTCCTCAATGCATCAAACACTTGCCCCAAATGGTTTAAGTGGTCTTTCTCACAACTGCTGTAAATAAGAATGTCATCAAAATAAACCACAACAAATTTCCCAAGAAAGGGGCGAAGTACCTCGTTCATCAAACGCATAAAGGTACTTGGGGCATTAGAAAGACCGAATGGCATAACCATCCATTCGTACAATCCCCCTTTGGTTTTGAAAGCGGTTTTCCATTCATCTCCTTCTCTCATCCGGATTTGATGGTAGCCACTCCTTAAGTCTACCTTTGAGAAGATGGTAGCTCCATGTAGCTCATCTAGCATGTCATCAAGTCTCGGGATGGGGTACCTGTATCTGATGGTGATGTTGTTGATGGCTCTGCTGTCAATACACATTCGAAATGAACCATCTTTCTTTGGTACCAATAGAGCTGGAACCGAACATGGACTCATACTTTCCCTTATGAATCCTCGGGTCATCAATTCATCTACTTGCCTTTGTAGCTCCTTAGCATCTTCAGGATTGCATCTGTAAGCTGCTTTGTTGGGTAAGGATGCCCCTGGAAGTAGGTCTATATGATGCTCAATCCCTCTAATTGGGGGTAAACCAGGTGGAAGGTCATTAGGAAATACATCAGCAAATTCAGATAAAAGTGGTTGAATTAGTGGATGTGGCTCACTCACCTCTTTACTTTCTTTTTCCCCAACTATAATTAAGGCAAAAATGGGTTTGTGCTTCTGGATGGCTTCCCTCACTTGGTTTTCTCCTATGAATAGGCTTTTCTTCTTACCCTCTTCTCCCGGTGTTTGGTGTATTTGTGAAGGACTAAGTGGAGCTAAGGTTATAAGTTTCTCTCCCACTTTAAAAGAATAAGTATTCTTCTTACCATCATGCTTAGCACCCTTATCATATTGCCATGGTCTCCCTAGCAATAGGTGGCAAGCATCCATAGGTATGACATCACAAGTAACCTGATCTACATAATTTTTTCCAATAGAAAAATTAATCAAGACTTGTTTTGATACCTGAAGTTGGCTTCCTTGGCTTAGCCATTGCAATTTGTATGGATGAGGATGATCCATTGTAGAAAGGTTTAACTTTTCTACGAGAGTGGTAGAAGCTACGTTGACACAACTCCCACTATCAACAATAACAGAGCACACCCTTCCATTGATTGTGCATCGAGTTTGGAAGATGTTCTCCCTCTGCTCATTCGGTGGACTATGATTGGCATGCAAGGCTCTACGAAGAATAAGCATATTCCCAACATCAGCTTGCTCAACGACCTCTTCCTCTTCTGATTCTGCCACGGGCTCGTCATCACCATGGTCTTCTAAGTAGGCTTCATCGATCTCCTCAATTTCTCTCACAGTCATTATTCTTCTATTTGGGCAATTAGCTTGAATGTGGCCATACCCTTGGCACTTGAAACACTTAAGCCCCCTAGGATCCTGTTTAAAATTGGGTTGCACTTTAGAAACTTCCCCAATCTTTTCTTTACCTTTGTCCTTGCTGGTAGTTACAGGGTTGCCATAGGATGAGGGATCCTTGAAAAAAGTGTTTCCCCTGAAGTAAGATCTTGAACCTTCCCTGTTGAAAGGTTTAGTCACAGTGCTCTTTTGGGTCTTCTTTTGTCTTTCCACCTTGATAGCTAGTTTACAAATATCACTCAAAGAGCAATATGATTGTAATTCAACAGTATTAGCTATTTCAGGTTTTAAGCCCTTAAGAAACCGTGCTATAGTGGTCTCCTTAGGTTCTGGTACTTCACACCTCATCATGAGTGTCTCGAATTCCCGAATGTACTCCTCCACACTCCTTCCATCTTGCTTGAGAGCATGTATGTTGAAATAAAGATCTTGCTTGTAATCATTGGGCAAGAATCGTTTCTTCAACAATTTCTTCAGTTTCTCCCATGAACGGACTTTTTCTTTTCCGTCACGATCTCTTTGCTTCTTGACATTCTCCCACCACAAAGATGCATATTCTTTGAGATGAAGAACTGCAACCTTACACTTCTTGTAATCATCGTACTCCTTGAACTCAAACACCCCTTCAATACGGCATAACCAATCCAAAAAATCATTAGGATTAAGAGTACCGTTGAATTCTGGGATTTGTACTCGTAGGCCACGATCATTGTCTGGTCTCCTTCTTTCATTGTCTGGGCTCCTTCTTTCACCATCTGGTCTCCATCTGTCATTATCAACAGAATCTGTGTGATCTTCATTTCGGTTGCTTTGGTTGTCTTGACGGAGTTCCTGTAACATCTGGACAACATCAGTTAGTTGTCCTTTTAGATCTGCTACTTCTTGTGATAACATCCTGTTTGCAAGTTCCCATTGTGGAGGTGGTGTTTTCTTTGGAGAAGAACTGTCACTACGATTGGCCATTTTAAGGAGAGCTCACTCAATAAAGAAACCTAGGCTCTGATACCACTTGATGCGAATCGTGATGGGATAAAGAGTGAGCTAGGATTGAAAATAGGAAATAAGAAGGAATAATGAAATATAAGGGTTTGGGATAACCTAGAAAGGAAACAAAAGCTAGAAAAATGAATGATTTAGGACGAAAACTCAAAATTACGAATAAGGTAAAAATGATAAGAAATATTACTGAGTGGAAACAAAAGAGTAGAATCTTAAGACTTGTAATAATGACAAGGAATTTAAGTAGGAATATAAATACTGGAATTTAAGAACAAGAATATAAAGGCTGAAATTTAAGAACAAGAATATAAAGACTGAAAAGTATAATACTAGAATGTAAAGATACAGAATTTAAACAATAAAAGATGAAACAAGGAAGATGAGGGTTGGATGGTAAGGAAATATATGAAGAACGTTTTTTTGTGTTTCTGGTATTTTTTTGTGAAGGATGATGATGGTTTAGGTAATGAGAGTGGAGAAAAAAGAAATTTGGGAAAAGGTAAAGGATAGATGCCAAGTGACCCTCCAAAACGTAAAGGTTAAACCACCAGTCAGGGAGTTGCTCCACCACCAATCTTTGGCAAGATTTGGCTAAAGGAAACAAAGATGAAACACTAAGGTTTCTCTCAAAACAAGCTTATATTTCTCAAGTCTTCAAGTTGTGATACAAATGAACTCATGCCCTCTATTTATAGGGAGAGCTAGGGAACATAAGAAAATAAAATACAATACAATAAACATAGGTGGGGGGGGGGGGGGGGGGGGGCAACCAAACCATTTTGGTAGCTTCCATTGTTGAATGGGCTTGTTGGACCCCCATTTGTTGAATGGCCTATTGGGCCTTAACTAAATGGATTTGATCCAATGAAGAACATGGTAGCCCAAGTTCTTTGATGAAGGAAATAATAAGGCTTGTGGGTTTTCCTTATTATGGGCCTCGGTGTGAACAGTAATGGCGTGAACAGTAGACACGGATGCTCCCGCATCAGCTTCTTATAATATATAACCATGAATTAAATGTGGATAGACATATACCATGTTATTTGTGTGGCTTTTGGTGATAAGATGATCGAAAGATTTATTGTAAATCAGGAATATTCACAGATCCTAATGCATTTGGTTTGTTTCAATTCACATATAGAGATATAGTGAATTAATGAACTAAATAGGTTTACTATACCTAGACATAGGATAGTAAATAAATTAGGAAGTTCCGCCATCACATGGGTAATATCATTCTTGCAGGCATAAACTATGAAAATTCATATCTAGTAGTTATGGTGAAATCGGAAGCTCTAACATGTTTCTCATCTTGATTTTTCTTACTTGGATTCAATTTTAATTAGTCTTGAGTTTTCGTTTTGAAAGTTTTAAATTTTAATTCATCATCAACAATATTTTGATTTGCTAGATAAATTTTAGGATTAATTCATCATTAGTACTTAATTAGTTTAATATTCACCAATCTTCGTGGGACGATACTTTTCTTATCATTATATTACTTGTTCGACATGTTCACTTGCATTTAAAATTCACCGAACAATAGCCAACAAAAACTTAGAACAATATGAAGTAGAAGAACCTATTGTTGGATTCTTAAGAGAACCAATAGAAAGAAAGTTTAAATACTATTTAATCTATTTATAACATGAAAGGAATCCTCAAGAGTTCTCTTAACAGAGCAACAAACCCCACCAAGATCCAAAGCCACCACTTGAAATCAATATGGTTCAACTAGTGTAGAAACACCAGCCAATCCAACTTATCTTCTTCAAAATGTGGTACTAGTTTCCCCTCCTTGAAGAATTAGATGAACAACAAAAACCAAGGCATTCCTAAAAAATCCAAAGAACAACAATTCTATTAGATGGGTTTCAAAGGACAGTCACAACAATAGAAACTACCTTTAATTTGGCAATCAGTAAATGCTACAACAAATAGGCTAAGGACAACAGCATCTCTTGGAGAGAGTGGAAAAGGGCTTCCAACATTCCTCGAATATGATTGACAAGTGCCTAGCTCAAATTGATGCCTCGTGTTTGGTGAAATCTTACATGCAAGTGTACATGTCAAACAAGTAATATAATGATGAGTTAAGATACTGTCCCATAGAGACTAGTGATTACTAAGCTAATTAATTACTAATGGTGAATAGTTTTTAGAGTTTATTTAGTAAATCGAAATGGTAAAACATAGATTAAACAACTAAATTTAACCTAAACTTGATTAACGAAACATGCTAGAGTGCTTGATTTCACCTAATTACTAGGTATGACTGTAGATCATTCATGCTTGTAAGATTGATTCTACTCGTGTGATGGTGAAATTTTCTAATTTATTCCCTATCCTATGTCTAGGTATAATAAACTTACTTAGCTCATTAACTTAATGTAGTTCTACATGTGAATTGAAATCAACTAAGTACATTAAGATTTGTGAATATTCTAGTTTACACCTAAAGTTACACAAACCACATGATATATGTTTATCCATATTAATCTATGGTTGCATATTACAAGAAGCAACTACTTGTCACTTCTTGTCAGTCTCTAACATGCAAATCAGCTCATCTAAGTGGGGACTAATCACTCAAATGCATTAAGCTTAGTAACATGCAACATCACATTTATAAAATGTCTCACAAAACACAAATAATCATGTCATTCATACACCATAATCAAGTTCCATCATAGCTCTAACACAATAAGCTAAAACATAATATTTACATAAACAAAAACAGTACAGAAACTTGAACAAAACATTATATAAATTAAAAATACAAAAGCTATCACTAATATGTCTTCAATTCACAAAAATATTGCACAAATCTGCACATCAAAGGGAGGAAGAGGAGATTTTTGGAAAAAAGGAAGAAAACGAGTTGCCACGTGCTATCATGCACCAACGCCACATGCTGTCGTATGCCACCACACGCTACCACCATTCTTCATGAAAAATGCCAAAAAGGTAGATCAAGGTGCCTAGAGTGCCAATCTACCGAAAAATCACTTGAATTTGCCACCGAAATGTGTAGATCTGACGGAGAAAGCTCAAATGACATTCGCCATTCTTCACCAAAAACCCACCGGAAACCGCCACAAAATTGGCACAGAAATGCTAGAAAATGTACAGAGCACTCAAATATACTATTTCCCTACTGGAATCACCCCAAAACTTGCTGGAAAATGCAACTAGGATGGTCGAAAAACTATCACTAGAAAATGTAGCGTTCTTCTTCGCTAGAAATGAATGTGATGGTCAGCTTTCACCCGACCATTGGACGTTGTCAGAGTCCCATGCTGTCACACATGGACTTGATTTTCTAGCGAGAAGAAGCCATACACCTCCTTTTTTGGTGTGTTCGCACCAGCTACTTTTGCTAGATGATAGACAAGCCCTTTTTTTACTTTTTACTCTCTCCTTTTTTCTCTTTTTCCTCTCACGTGAGAAACCTTCTCTTTTCTTCTAGTTTCTCTCTCTATTTTGCTTTATTTCCTTCTTTTTGGCTTTGCTACCTAAAACAACACAAGTTACATAATTATAAACAAATGTGTCTATAATTTAATAAATACTATGTTATATATTGCTTAATATAAACAAAATAACCTTTATAAGAAATAGTCATTACCTTGCATCCAGAAATGTTGCAACTTTTGAACACATCAGTGCCCTTTCCCCGAAGAAGGAAGTAGAGATGCAACACCTTAAAACTCAGCTTAATTCATTGATATGAAACTTTGGTTAGCAAATACAAGATCCTTTCTTAACCATCCTGTCAACTTTTACATCCCCATTAGTAGCGTTTCAACCTTTACCCCTTTCCTTCTTTTGCGTGCATGAAGTCTTTGGACAATAGATTTTATTATTGCTATAGTCATTGAAAAAGTTTTCTCTAGATTCCAAGAGTGCTAGGACTTTAATTGATCTCACTTGAAGGGTGTAAATAATTGCAAGTAGTTAAAGGTGAATGTTGTCCAACATCAAAAACATGAGGATGGACCCTTGAACTTATAAGTGATGAGATTTTTTCATTTAATATCTTGAGATTTTGAAATAAACTTTTACACTCTAATATCAGCATGTATGTGAGGGGGAGTGTGAAAGACCTAAAACAACATTACAAAATATTTTTAGAAAGGTATTACATGACTAAGTGTGATTGATGGTCTCAACCTTAAATAGGCATATTTATGGTCCTTAACTACACTACTTGGAAGCCAAAGTCCTTCAAAATCTCTGATCCAAAAATATCACTCTCAAACTTTACCAACTCATAAACTTAACCCTTGAAGGCTTTGCCACAAATATATGTTCACCAACAACATACAAAAAATGGGCAGCAAACTCCAGTTAGAATGCAGAAGGCTTTACCTTCTCATCCAACGCAGAGGCAATGAAGACACTTGCATATACCCATCCAAGAAGAAGAGTTATGAGTTTCTTGGCCTTTCGAATTTCTAGTTGTTGCGTGTCCAAGCCACGTAAGTGGTCAAATGTCCAAGGAGAACTCCATGAGAGTGGAGGTGTTGCCACGTAAGACAAAAGAGGTTCCTCCAACAACTTCAACGGCTTGCGGTTGCAGCAAATTCCGACTTTGAATAGTTATAAGTAGGAGAAGAGTATGCGTGTAGAGGGTAGCCTAGAAAATCATATTGTATATTCTGAATTTTCTTTTTTCATGACATTAAGTGACGTTATCATGTATGTTCCTCAATAATTTGGGTTTTGACCAAATATAATTTAAGATTACCATAACTGACTAATTATTGCAATTGGGTAATGTCACTGTTTCACCAATGGAACACAAGTGGTCGTTATTGTTTTACGCGCTTCCGGGTACAAGTTAGCCAAACGTAGTCTTGTTTGTCAACCTTCTCCTATAAATATAGGACAAGCTTAGTTTTTCAACCTTCTTCATTCTACTCTTCAATTTCTCCAAGAACGCTCCTTTGCCAGTCTTTCACTCATCGAGAAGAAATGGCAGCTGGGTTTGGTTGGCCCTATGGCTGCTGACGAGATCAAACTGCTCTGCTCCGTCGAAAGTGAGGTTGAAAAGCTGAAGAATATGGTTTCTTAGATCGAAAAGGGGCTTCCGCATGCCGAGGGGCTACACGATACGGATGCTGCAACTAAAGAACTACTCGAAAGGCTAGGCGATGTGCTTTTTGATGCAGAAGACTTGCTGGATACTCTTTCCACTAAAGTTCTACAACGAGAAAAGGCCGCGAAAAAGGTATGCATGTTCTTTTCGAAGTTAAATCAGCTTACCTCTCGCTGGAAAGTGGCCCATAAGATTATGAATATAAGACGGGAATTGCGTGCTATTAAGGATGATAAGGAACTCTTATTAGATGTGCCCCCGGTAGAAACAAGAGTCATGGACAGGGACTGGTGATTCTTTTTATCTAAAAGCAGTAGTTATTGGTCGAGACGCTGATAAAGGGAATGTTTCAATTATTTCAATTGTAGGTATTGGCGGGTTAGGAAAGACTACACTAGCTCCGCTTGTATAAGAAAATGAATTCCAATTATAGGTATTGGTGGGTTAGGAGAGACTACACTAGCTCGGCTTGTATAAGAAGATGCAAGAATCAACACAAAAATGTTTAAGCCAAAAATTGGTTGTGTCTAGAGCAATTATAAGAGTTAAACCAGCTGAGTGCAGCAGGTTGAGAGCAGTTGTGAATAAACCATGAGTCTCATACTGAAGAAGAACAATTTTAAGATAAATTTAAATTAAATAAAGATCCTTCAACTCATGACATAATTTTTGAATTTGCCGTTCATCCTTCTAACAATTTAAGAATTGTCTCAACTCTCGTGTGGAACTTGATTCCCCTTTTAACTCTTCAAAGTCATTGCCTTCCTTCAACAAATCTACCTTCATCACTAACTGCACCAAGACTGCCAATCAATATAATGGATTACTAGGTTCAGTATCGATGTGACGGTGATGTTGGCAGCAAAGAAGAAGAAGGGCCAGCTGGGACCATCACCTTCACTGGCAACAAATCATTGTTGAAGCCTCCCCTAAAGAAGGATAGACACTAGTTGCCCGACTCCGGGTAGAAGCAGCTTGATGCTTTGGGTAAGGTGTCGGACTTTGTTGCTTTTATTTGTATGTGCTTGATCTCATCCATGGTTTTGATGGTGGAGAGTTAATTGGGTCTTGCAGGAGCAGGTGGTGTTGGCTTTACTCTGTACGTTATTGTGGTTGTGAGTGAAAATGGCACTCGGTTCGTCATTGTTGGATCCACTTGGCCGACAACTGCATAGCTCAACGATGAGTAAGTATTGCCTAGAACTTTTGATCATATATTCCACATCTCAAAAGTGAGTGTGTTATTACGACAAATATATATATATATATCGAAACACTTGATCAATGGTCACGGGACAGCTCGAGAATGGCACCGCCTATTGCACCCTTGGATCGATCTTGAAAGACTTAAAGAGTCTGATGGGCATGAGAGTGAAGAGCCGTCAAACATAATTGTGGAGGTTCACATGTGGTGGGCCTTGATGGGGAGGAATGGACGGCACGACCTTGTTGGTTATGAGCATGAATAAAGAAAGATAATTTCTAACAAAAAGAGTTAGAAACAGAGTTTCCGGAAAATTTGCTTATAACATATTCACATGTTTGAAGGACCTTCATTGAATATATACACTAAAACATAAAACATAACTTTGAAGCTAAAATCACGCATTGTTATCTCGTAATATTGTCATCTAGAAAAGAAAAAATTGAGGTGTCGAAGACTCGTCTACAGCCTCAAGTCAAAGAATAATCTGATAAGTCATTACAAAATGTAAACCTTGGATAATGGAGGAGATGGAAAGCTAGTTTGAAGGACAAAGGGCGAAGTAACTCTTGGGATGCCACAGAAGAAAAAGATTGAATGGAGAAGAATATACACGCCACGATTGAATGGAGAAGAATATACATGCCACGTAGCTAATTGAAAGGATGGTTAAGACACAAGTAAATTGTTAGACAACCATGGTGAGTTATTCAAGCAAGATAATTTCTAACCAAAAAAAGAAAAACTTAATGAGTACACACTGTTAGAATAAAAAAATGCAAAGTTGGAGTTTATAAGAGCCAAAGAAAGACAACTAAGATAAAAACCCAACATAGCGAACAATGCTGTATACTCTGGTCTCTGGTCTTGTATGATGAGCTTTGATTTTTTTTTTTTTTATTATATTGAATGTGGCGTTAGGTGGTATGTAATATCTGTTGTTCCACTGTTTGGTCTTCAATAAAATATGAATTAACATTAAGTAATTAGGTAATTATTGCAATTGCATAACATCACACTACATCACCAGTATGAATGTTCGGTCATTGTTGTTTTCGTTCTAATAAAATATAGACTTAGATGAAAACAACTAACTAGTTATTGAAATTGGAAAACGTCACGCTGCACCGCCAATGTAAATTAAGTTGATTATGATTTTTTAGATAAAATCTAGACTAGAATTAAGATATCCAGCTAATTACTATAGTTTTAAACATCAAGTTGGAGTTCACAATCTGCAATGAAATACAAATTATCATCAAGATAATTATGTAATTATTGAAGCAAGATAACTTAAACAAACGTTTGTGATTGTACATCGTTAGAATAAAAACAATGCAAGTTGGGGTTCCTAAAAAGGTATGCACGTTCTTTCCAAAGTTAAACCAGCTTACCCTTCGTTGGAAAGTGACCCATAAGATAAAGGAGATAAGAGGAAAATTACGTGCCATTAAGGATGATAAGGAACTCCAATTAGATGCGCCACCGGTAGAAACAAGAGTCACGGATAGGGAGAGGGATGATTCTCCTTATCTAAAAGCGGAACTAGTGATTGGTTGAGATGCTGATAAGGAGGCAATTATAGGTTTGATGGAATCTGGGGTTGAAGGAAATGATTCAATTATTCCAATTGTTGGTATCGGCGGGTTGGGAAAAACTTAAAGAAAATTAATGAAAAAACGTTTGAGCCAAAAATTTGAATGTTTGTGTCTAATCATTTTGAGGTTAAAATCATTGTTAAAAGAATTGTAGATTTATGTGACAAAGAAGAAACTAGAAATTGATGAAATGGGAATATTAGAAGAAGCCTTTCAAAAAGCAATGGATGGAAAGAAGTACTTGCTTGTCTTGGATGATGTATGGGACCATGATCATGATAAATGATCTGCCTTGGTAAAATTGTTAATGAATGGTGCAAAAGGTAGTACAATACTAATAACAACACGTGACCTTAATGTTGCAGACACTATCGGTAGAGTCAGAGATAGGATTAGTTCTGAAGTCAAAGATAGGATTGTCCATTTATTCGAACCACACTCTTTAAAAGGTTTAGATGAGAAAAAGTCGTGGAAATTATTTAAGATGAATGCTTTTAAGGAAGGGCATGAGCAAGAAAACTCAACTAAGGTGGAGATTGGGAAAGAGACACTAAAAAAATGTGTTGTTGTTCCTCTTGCTATAAAAGCAATGAGAAGTTTGTTATTGGATTGTTTAGAAAAGGAATGGTTGGATCTTAAAGACAAGGAACTAGTTAGAATACTAGTTGACATAGATGATGAAAATAAAGAAGCCAAAATCTTAAAGATTCTAAAGTTCAATTAGTATAAACTTCCTTCTTATTTAAAGCCTTGTTTTACTTATTGTAGTATATTTCCAAAGGATTATATGATTAAAAGGTCTCAAATAATTAATCTTTGGATAACACAAGGCTTTATTCAAGGAAATTGATGCTTAGAAGAAGTTGGTAACAAGTATTTTAAGAATTTACTTCAAAAATCATTCTTTCAAAAAGTTGGAACAGATTATTTTGGGAAAATAATTACATGCAAAATGCATGACCTCATGCACGATGTTCCTACGTTTGAGGTCGAATCATTGGTCTCCATATTTGGTTCTAAGAATGAAAAAATTTCTATGAAAACTCGTCATGTAGTGATTTATGATGATATAAAAATTTCACCTATAAAGCTAACTGAATTGCAACGTGCCAAAAAGATGAATGCTTTTATGCCCTAGTGACTCTTACTTCACAGAAGTTTTCAAAGTTGAGATTGATTGTGCATCCATTTTTTAAAGTAAGAAGTCCTTGCAAGCATTGGAATTGAGTAATAAAAATCTTGAAATTGTGCCAAGCTCTATCAATGAGTTGATGCATTTAAGATATCTTGATTTTTCTTATAACAAAATAATCAAGAAATTACTTGATTTTATAACCAATTTAATAAATTTACGAACCATAGGAGTCACTTATTGTGAGTTGCTTGAAGAATTGCCAATAGATTTTAAAAAATTAGTCAACCTTCGACATCTTAAGATTGATGGCTATTGGGGATCAAAATATATGCCATGTGGATTGGGGCAATTAAAAAAACTTCAGACTTTACCATTTTTTGTGGTTGATTCAGGTTTTGTTTTGAGACATAGTGGTGGGATAAATGAATTAAATAAGCTCAATACGCTAAGTGGAGAATTATGTATACAAATTGTGAGTCATGCAAATGGTGTTGCATCAAACTATATGACTATGAACTTAAAGGAGATACAATTTCTTAGTTCTTTGTCTTTGTGCTGGAGTACCGAAGGAAATGTTAATGATTCTAATGATGATGTGGCATTAGAAAGCTTCCAACCTCATCCAGATTTGAAACGGCTTCACTTGTATAATTATTAGGGTTCAAGGCTAGCAAATTGGCTTTCGTCACTCAAAAACCTTGTTCAATTGGATTTATTGAACTGTAAGAAATGTCCATATTTGCCCCCATTAAGTCAACTTCCTCCTCTAAAGAATTTCTTTCTAGATATATGGATGAGTTGCAATATATATCCTATCGTGATGATAAGAATGAGTTCTCTTCTTCATCGTTAGAACCTTTTTTCGCATCGTTGGAAGAGATTGTGCTAACATCTTGCCTTAATCTGAGAGGGTGGTGGGGGACAAGTTCTTCTGTGAAGTTTGATAGGGATGGGGACAATTCTCTTGAAGAAGCAATAGTAGCAACTATGACGGAGTATCATTTAGATGCTTCATTTCTTTGTCTTTCAACGTTGTATATATCAGGATGTCCTATGTTGAATTCCATGCCATTGTGTCCACATCTTAAGGACTTAAGCTTGAAGAGAGTGAACTTAAAGTTTTTGCAATAAACAATAATGATTAATGCATCAACGGCAACAACTAGCACTTCAAAACTGAATAGTATTTGGCTAGATTCCATTATAGATCTAGAAAACTAGAAAGGGAATGGCTACAAAAGCTCACCTCTCTTGAATCTTTAACAATACATGAATGCAAGAATTTAAAGTGTCTCTTTCTAGGAATACAATATCTCACATCACTTAACCTTCGGCACATTTATTGTTGCAAAGAGCTCAAGGTTTACAATGATGAAAATGGAATGCAGTGGGAAGGTCTAAAAGGCCTTCTTTCTCTCTCCTTAAGGGGTATTTCAATGTTGGTAGCTCTCCCATCAAGCCTTAAACATGTTACAACTTTAAAAAAGCTCTACATTTCACATTGTGAAAACTTAGTAGCCATCCCAGAGTGGATCTAAAACTTCAAATCACTTGAAAAACTTCCAATTGTTAAATGCCATAAATTGACATCATTACCAGAGGGAATGCACATGTTGTCATCTCTGCAAAGATTAGAGATTGGAAATTGTCCTAACTTATCACAAAGATGCAAAGAGATAGGTGAAGATTGGCCTAAGATTGCTCACATCCCAAACTTAGACCTTCACTAAATTTCATGTATATTATTTGTTACTATAAGGTACTCTTTTTCTTCTCTTTTTTTTTTTTCTCTTTTAGTAAATTTCAAATATAGCATAATATAATTGGTTGAAATATTGAAGAAACAAGGAACAACTTTGATCATAGATTGGTCACACCCTAAAGCTATGCTTACACTTGGAGTTACTTCAATGGAGTCAAATTTCAAACAGTTATGCATCTTCCACTCATTGGGTTATAATACTAAACTTCATTTATTGTATTCTTTTATGAGAATTGAGATGTTGAGCTTTAACTTCACTTTCTTTTTTCTTCTTTCTCAATATTTATTGGTTGCTATATTTTAGATTGAGAAAGTCATAAATTTTGTTGTAGCACCAAAGAAATATGGGATAAGGAGCCAAACCTTATTCAAATATCTAAGATTTTACAATTTTCGTAACAAGTAAAAAAATTTATGGTGATTATATCTATTCTAGTCTTCTTTTCAGTCTCTTACGACGTTAAGTAAATTACTCTTCTAAAATAAAATAAAAGTAATTTATTATATTTTAAACCCCTCCAACGATTAGGTGTGCACTATCGCAGGCAAGCATTTTCTTTATGCTTCAAAGTTGACTTTACCTTTCGTCGCTTCCATTGCAACCACTGCCCCCGGCGCTGCCAGTTCCAATGGATCCTCTATGATGATCCACTCCAACTCTGGCGGCAGCAGGCCAAGGATGATCACTTTGGTGGCTCTCGATTGCGCTTCAACTCTCTAAAGTCCTTGGATTCTCTCGGCAACAATGCAACCCCCGCCACCACCAGCTCCTAGAACACCACTCCATCCGATGGATCAGTTCAAGTTTAGCATTGACGCGTCAGCAACGCTGAAGGCGAACAAGAAGCAGTCCGGACACTTACCAATACTAGTTCCACATCATTGTTGGAACCTCCCCAAAAGAAGCAGTTGGATGCTTTAGGTGAAGTGTTGATTTCTATTTTTATTTTAAATACCGTTTCCTCGTGCTTAATTTTATCAGTGGTGCTGATTTTGAAGTGTTAATTGGGTCTTGCAGGAGCGGGTTGTGTTGGATTTAGTTCATATGTTATTATGGTGAACGCTGGTGAGTTAAGCGATTAACTTTCTCTAAACGGAATCGGGCACTGTTTCAATTACATGAATTTCTGTTGGACTTCGTCTTAGGCAGATTAAAAATATTGTCTGTTGGGGGTAGGAATTAAAATGCTTCTTCTCTGTTTAATTTAGTTGCATCCTGTTAATGACATCTAGCTGAAAAATGATCCTCACTTAGGTAATTTAATTCCTTGGAAGGAAAGTTTATATGGTTTCCTTGATATTTCTCCTATCTTTAGCACTCCTACGGTGATAAAGATAAAGTATGGAATTAGATGTGCTGAACAGGGAATCTGCGAGTAGATAATGAAAGGATCTCCTAGCATAACATAAGATGAGGGAAGCACTCTTCCTTTGGTAGGAATTCATTACCAGCCTGCAAATTGGGCTCTTTCAGCGTTAACAAGATGTACTCAATCAAAAATGCCAATGACATAATAGATTTCTTACAGTAGATTTAAAGTGGAACCTGAGGAGCACTTTGAATCATTAAGATTTTATATATTTTCAGAACTTTGTAAGGAACATAAGAAGATAAGACAGATCTGATAACCTTTTGTGACTATGGAGTTTATTTAAATCTTGAATCTCAACATAATCAAGACTAACTTCTCCTCCCAATCTGAGTTACATATCATAGAATTTCACTACTCACGATCTTTCATAAGTTACATGAAATGATAAATGCAAATTACTCTTTTTATATATTTTGTGCAAAAAGAGTTGATCAAGTGCAGCATTTCAAACAGTTCCATCTGCCCAGCAACTTTTCCAGCAATTCCTCTGCGGCAATCAACCTCAAATCTGAGGCAGTGGGATTATGATGATCCCTTAACTTTCAATGGCTCACGATTCCCCTTCAACTTGTTGAAGTTGTAGGATTCCCTCAACAATACAGCCACCACCGCCAACTAGACCAATGATTCTGGTGCATATGACTGATGTTATGAGTTCAGAATTAATGCAGTAGCAGCAAAGCAGAAGTGTTGACAAAGGGAGTACATACAGAAAGCCAACACTGTGTTGGGTCTGATGCCCATGCCGGCTGTAGAAGAGGGGCCAGCCAAGGAAGAACTTGCAGAATGCCAGCATGGTGTTGGTCTAGTGCCCATTCTTGTCTCGATTTCTTCTGGTGCAGTCATGGCAAGCAATAGACCCCTACTGATTACCACATTCAGTAGTAGAGCTAGAGATCAATGGACTATTACTACAAGCAATATGAACATCATATGGTAAAATTTGTATTTTATGAAACTAGTCTCTTTACAGACGTTAGCGAAAATCTCCTTGTTAGATTTCGGTTGCAGTTAAAAATCTTCTAATTGTTAAATTATAGATGTAGAGTTGGAAGCAACTTGCAACATGGATTACCCCAAGGTTACTCACATCCTAGAGTTATGCTTATGGTTGGAGCTGCCTCAACAGAGACAACATTCGAATGACTTCAACACATTGAGGTATATTACTTTCTCCTTCTATCCTAATCCCTCATGGAAATTGAATTACCCAACTTTACCTTCATTTTCTTCTGTTTTCTTCCTTAGTATTTTGTGGTTGCTAAATTTCAAGTGCAAAAACAGTGAAACCAATTGAAGCACCAAACAAAAAGGGAACAATGATTTGAAACCTACTCAAAGATGTAGGGTTCTATAGTATTTGTAACAAGACAACAACTTAATGGTAATTATACACTTTCTTGTCTTCTTTTTTTCCTATTTGTAGAGTTTTGCTAATGATCTTTCACTGGTTATGTGAGAAATGATAAATGCAAATTACTCTTTTTTATATACTTTTGTGTGAAAAGAGTTAATCAAGTGCAATAATTCAAACAGTTCCACCCCACCAGCAATTGTTCTAGCAATGTTTCCATGGCAATCAGCCTTAACTTTGGAGGCAGTGGCTTATGATGATCCTTAAACTTCCAATGGCTCACGATTCTCCTTCAAATTGCTGAAGCTATAGCATCCCCTCAACAATCCTGCCACCACCAATGATTCCAGTGCATATGACTAATTGTTTAGGTTCTGCATCAATCCATTGGTAGCAAAGGAGAGGTTTTGACAAAGGGAGTATGTGCAGAAAGCCAACACTGTGTTGGGACTAGTGCCCATGCCAAGTGAAGAAGAGAGGCCGGATGAGGGAGAACTGCAGAAGGCCAGCATTGCATTGGTCTAGTGCCCATTCCTGTCTCAATTTCTTCAATTGCAAGTCATGGGGAAACAACAAAACCCCGCTAATTACCACTTTGAGTAGAGCTAGAGATCAATTGACTATTACTACAAGCAATATGGACATTATATAAGCGAAATTCATACTTTGTGAAACTGTTCTCTTTATGGATACTAGTAAAAATCTCCTTCTTGTTAAATTTCAGATGCAATTAAAAATCTCTTGATTGCTGGATGCAGAGTGAGCAAAATCAGTTATGGAAGAAACAAGAGACATGGATTGACCCAAGATTACTCACATCCTAGAGTAATGCATACCCTTGGAGCTCCTTCATTGGAGACAGAATTCAAACCACCATGCATCTTCAACTCATTCAGGTAATATTTCTCTCCATTTATTCTCATAGAAGTTGAAGTACCCGACTTTACCTTCATTCTCTTCTGCTGCCCTCCTAGAATTTTCAGATTGTTGAATTTCAGGAGCTAAAACAGTATGACCAATAATACAGGAGAAACAAGTGATAAGGATTCAAAGCTTATAAACCTGTAGGTCTTTGCAACTTTTGCAAATAGTGAACAACTTAGTGGTAATTATATACTTTCTTGTCTTCTGTTTTCTATTCTTAGAATTTTACCACTCGTGATTCCTCACAAGTGATGAGAAATGTTAAATATAAATTACACTTTTTTATATAGATTTTGTCAAAGGAATTCATCAAGAATGTTGCAATCTATGGTTCTGCCCTCTGAATTTCGTTCTGGTTCCAATGGCAAATTTTCTTGTTCACCTGTTTCAATGTGATTTTCAGCGTTCAATCTATTGGACTACTAAAATGGAAATTAGTTCAGCTAAAACTGCATGTATTGGACGTCCCAACCTGATCAATTTTCGCAGTCCTAATCGTGTGTATTTTTTTTCAAGTCCAGCGGACAGAGTAGATCTAGTTCTCCCTTTTTTCGGGTATAAATGTAAGTATCTAGTTCTCCCTTTCAAAAACTAAATGCTATATTTTCTTATCTTTGGCATTTTTTTTTCTTAACAAATCTCTAGGTGTTAGAATATCAGGCAATTTAATGCAAGACTTGGATGTAACCAAATCTACCTTGTCATATATATATATATTTGTTGAAGATAATCTGAAGTGATACAGAATTGTTGTCAATTAGTGTCTCTCTATTTCCAGGAACTTAAACTCCTACATCTTCGCTACCGCACAAAACTTGTGCTAACAAGTGTTAAGGATGAGATGCAATCACGAGACTTTAAGAGTCTTTGCTTTCTTTCCTTAATGAATCTACACAAAGTGATGTTTCTCCCATTAGGGATTGAGCATGTTACAAAATCTTAGAATACCAAATTGTGAAAGCTTGATGGTGCTTTGAGGTTTTGGATATTATCTTTGAAGAGGGATTTGGTTGGCTATTGTCTTTGTCAATGCTAGAGATTTTAAGGTGACTTATCTGATGGTCAAGCTGTGACAGAGAGATAGATGAGGACTGGTCCGAGATTGTTCACATCTCAAAATTACGTACTGGGTAAATCTTGACTGATTCAAGCATGTTCCTTAACTTTTTATCTTAATCTATCATACAAATTGAAGTACTCACTTTCTTCATCTTTAACTTGTTCATTTTTTCACTCATGGTATGTTTTGGTTGACATTTTGGATATAGTAAGTAGTGGTCCAGGGGAAGGGATTTGAAGCTTATTCAAAGATTTGGGGCTCTACAACTTTGCAATGAGTTAATAAGTTAGTGGTGATATATCTTTGATTATCTTTTTCTTTTCTTATTTGTTGAAATTTCAGTAAAAACATGATTCTTTGAAAGTTAGAGGAGACACTAAATAAATTATTGCTTTTATATAGGTTGCTATAAAAAGAATTATAAGGTGGCTTATCGGGGAGCTCTATTTCCTTTGTGTAAATAAATTGAAAAGTAATCATTACTGGTGCTGGATTAAATATTTTGAGTGCCCAATTTGGTAAGTGTAGAGTAGAAATTAGCTTTTTGTACAATTGTTTATCTGTTTCAATTTTGTAATGTTGCCTAATTAGCTTATGGAGTAGAATCAAAGTGAGTTTTTATATTATTTTATTCAGTATCTAGATGTACATAAGTATGGAAAGGCATTTCACTTTATGTTCCAATTTGTTTGGAATTCTTATCTTTTGTTTTGATGGTAATTCTAGTTAAATAGGATTCTAAACTTACTCTTATTCCACTTCTATGAGTTTTGTATGGTAGGTTAGCTTAGTTCAAGACGATAAGTTAATGTTCAAAAGCTCCATTTTTCAAGTGAAAATTTTTTCAATGTTTGAAAGCCCCTACAGTATAATTTGTCAATATATTTTTTGATATTGTTGTTTGCTTTTCACTTTAGAATTTGTTCCATGTACTTTGATTGCTATCTAGAGTAAAGCTATGAAGTTGAGGAATGAAGCCAAGGTTAAATGCAAGCTAACCAAGAGATGAAATATTTAGTGACTTATCCAACTTAGTTAACATCGAATTACCTAATATTGAACACAAATTATTATCCTTACCTAGGCAATAACCTTTGTGTCATTGCTAATCAAGGATCCTAACATGCATCTTAGCTAGTAATTTCAAAACCAAACTTCCTAAGCTACTCTACATCTAAGAGAGTTTACCCTATATAGCGGGGAGGATGATTCCAATTGACTTAATATCTTGGTGGGTTAGATTTGTGATAAAAAGTTATGCATATAGATAGAACATGACTTTTCTTCGTGATTAAATAATATATGTTCATTTGTTGATGAACTATTCACTTCCATGTGGTGACCAGTTAAAATGTTGTAAATTTCCATCAGAACGTTTACATATTTAAACTGATCTTTCTTGTTGACATGCATTTCCTCCTCGCCTCCATCACCTCCCCATCTCCCAAAAGTAGGTTTAAACAGGATGATATCAGGGACTCAAATTACCTGCATTTTTTTTCCACGTTCTTGGAATCCAAATGCTCCAAAAAGTAAACCTCAGGAAAAGGAAAAGACGGGGTATTCCCAGATGGATTCACGGGAACCTCCTCCTCTGCCCACTAACACCGCCACTGCCAGCACCACCACCACCAAGAATAGTTCCGACAATTTCCCCATGGTGATCAGCTCCAACTTTGGCAGGGGCGGCTGTTGAAACTTGACAAAATATAAGAGTTAACCAGCTGAGTGCATTAGGTTCTGAGAGCAATTGTGAATAGACCATGAGTTCCATACTGGAAAAGAACAATCTTGAGATCCAAGAATCGTCCCTCAACCCTGTAGTGGGACTCGATTCGCCTTCAACTCTTCGAAGTCATTGGATTCCCTCAACAAAGCTACCTCCACCACCAACAGCTACAACACTGCCAATTCATACGATGGATCATCCGCTTCAACATTGATGTGTCGGTGACATCGGCAGCGCAGAAGAAGAGGGGCCAGCCCAAGAAGTAAAAGTGGGAAGACGATGTTGTGGCACCTATGCCCATCTCGGCTTCTTCCACCTTTATTCATGGGAAACATCGGGGATCATTACCATCACTGGCCATGAATCGTTGTCGAAACCTTCCCTGGAGAAGAATACTCGCCGGTTGCCCAGCTCCGGTAAGAAGCAGCTTGATGCTTTGGGTAAAGTGTTAAACTTTTCTGCTTCTGTTTGTTTGTGCTTGATTTCATTCATGGTTTTGATTGTGGAGAATTAATGGGATCTTGCAGGAGCGGTTGGCGTTGGCTTCACTCATGTTATTATGGTGAAAGCTGGGGGGATAAGTGATTGGATTTTTACTAAAATGGCTTGGTGATGTTGCACATATATGAATTTCTGGTGGACTTTATCTTCGCCTGTTGGGATAGGAATTATGTGATGTTGAAAATTTTTCTTTGTTATGTTATGTGGCTGAAGAATGATCCTTAGTTAATTGATGTAATTATTTGGAAAGATAGTGTTAATGGTTCCTCTGTTATTTAAGCCTGATCCCTTTTGGACGTATTTCTAGTGACCGTTTTTGCACAGATGAGCTAAGCTATAAAGGGAGACAATCAGGTTGAAACAGGGCATCCAACTTTGCATAAAGAAGTGATTCCCGGATTAAGATATGGGGATAGGACATTACGTCATGACTCTTACTTGATGCCATGATTAATGCCTTTGCTAAGGATCAGAAATACTTGCCCCCTGAAAGGAAGGGGCCATTCTTGGGAAAATACTTGTATCAGGCTTTAGAAATGTAAATGTGGTTTAAAGATGTACAAAGAACCCATTAGTAAACTGCTTAATTGTAGAAGTAGCAACTAATCCATAGTAAGGATGGAAGTCTGGGAGTAGACAAGGGAGTGTTTTCTCCCCTTGTCTTTTTTTCATTTCTCCTGCCATTTTCCAAGCTATATCCAATCCTGTACCTTTCCGTCACTATCAATACTAGCTCCATCTTCAATAAGCGTGGATAGAGGTCTAGACAAATGTCAGGAAAAAAGAAAAAAGAAAAAAGAAAAAAGAGACAAAGGAGAAAGAGAAGGAAGGAAAAAAGAGAAGAAAAGGACCAAGGATAAGACGAAGGGAAGGGAATGGAAAAGAGGGAAAACCGTGACCAGGAATAATTATATTTCCATTAATTAAAGGAAATGGAAAAGAAAAAGGGGAAGACGTTAACTCTGATTCATTACTTTTCTATTAATTAAAGTGATAACACAATAATAATGTATATTTTATAAACACTTTTTGTAAAAATGGCCACTTCAATAATAGAGCAATGTCATCTCCATTTATTAGAATCAATCATAAAAATTTCATATAAAGTTCCAAAGAATTATTGAAAGAAGATAATATAGGTATAGAAGTGATGTTCAAAGCTACTTTTGTCAATTGCAGTGTTATATAAATAAAAAAAATTTATATAAAGTTCCATAGAATTATTAAGAGAGCAACATTATCTCCTTTTGTCTAAACAATCAAATAGTTTTTGACTAAACATACTTAATAACAACAACAGTTTGATTCCTTAAGACCAGAAAATTTGAAGAAGAATATTGTACTAAAGAATATATGCTCATATGATTTTTAAAATGTACCTAATAATTTGTCGTATAATTCATTAAAAAAAAAATTGGTAGGGTTGAGTTCGGACAATTGCTTTCCCTGGATTTTTGGGCATTTTGTGGAGGGGCAAAAAACCAAAGAAAGGAAGGAAAAACAGTTGTCATATCAAAAACTTATTTCTTTGCTAAAATTAGCTTGTGAGTAGGAGAATTTGTTTTCTTATATAAAAGATAATATAGTAATACTTAAGTAAAATAAGATACACGTTGTTTTAGTTGAGATAAATAAGTGGACCAGGTTACATTTAAAACAAATAGAAAAACAGGAGTTTTTCTTTTTTTTTTTTTGGTTATAATGACTCAAATCAAGGGGACCAAGTTTTGACAACGCGTGATCTAACAAATAAATAAAAATCACTCATTAATCCTTTCGTTTTATTGTTTATCCCAGACGGAGTCTCGGCACCAATACTAAAGAGAAGATGGTTAGGCCATCAAGAAACTAAATTTGAACAAAGAAAGGGCAAGCGATGGCTTTGCGTGGAATAGTTTTCCAAGAACTGCTACTTGGGGCTCTAATCCTAGCAGCAGTAGTAGCGACGGAACCCAATTCGAGCTGCAACAGGACATGTGGATCGGTTTCCATCCCCTACCCTTTTGGAACCGGCGAAGATTGTTCCCTTGAGCCAAATTTTTTCATTACCTGTAACCACACGTTCAACTCTCCAAAACCTTTTCTGTTTATCGATGATGTAGAAGTCCACAACATATCGCTGGATGGTGAACTGCGAGTTTTAAGCTTGGTTTCCGGAGGCTGCGGTTACGGGGATTTATCAGTCAGGCTCGAATTCAACGAGTTTCTCGTCTCAAATATAAAGAACAAGTTCACCGCAGTTGGTTGTAACATTGTTGCATATATTCTAGGCATGACGGGGCCAAAGGATTTCACGACTGGATGTGTCTCCCTCTGCAACAGTAATAATAGTGTGGCCAACGGTTCTTGCAATGGTGTCGGCTGTTGCCAGTCTTCTATCCGGGAAAATACTACTTACTTTACCGGATCTGTTGTGGCCTTGGAAAACAACTCTAGTATGTTGGACCACAACTCTAATATATGTAATTTTGGTTTTCTCGCGGAAGAAAGAGCATACAAATTTTCCTCTCTGGATCTTGTAAATTTACAGGATAGAATGGAACTTCCTCTGGTGCTTGATTGGACAATTGGAAATGAAGCGTGCCTAGAGGCTAAGAAAAATCAGAAAGAATATGAGTGTATAGCAGCACATAGCGAATGTTACGACTTCACCGACTATCCTGGGTACCGTTCCGTTGCTCCCACGGCTATGAGGGAGACCCATACATCCGCGATGGTTGCAAAGGTAACAGTTTGACATTTGGTTTATTACATAGTTCATATTGGTAGAGAAATCGTTTTTTCTTTAAAATATTATGTACGGAAAAATATGTTTTTCATTTTAATCCAGATTTAAGTTGTCTCAATTTTTCATAAAATCAACTTGTAAGGAAGTATACCTTTTATTTAAAAATAAATAAATATAATTTAAACAATAAAAAACAACTTAAACTATTATTAATGCATTTTCTCTTTATTTTTTATTTTTATAAATCAAATTGTTACTTGCCAAGTCTGGCAAAAGGTAGTCGTTAGCTAAACGAGCATAGAAGGGTGTTTTGCTCTATCGTTAGTTTTGATGGATTGTATTGTGACTCAAATATTGTTGACTGCAAAAATTCAAACCCTTGCGATAGTGGAAAGCAATGCATAAACCTCATAGGGACTTTCAAATGCACTTGTCCAAAGGGATACAAAGAATTCAGGGTAAGAAATGAAATAGTATGCATCCCTAGAGGCAACAATTCTATGAGCACTATTGTACTCGGTAAGTGAATAAGAATTGTAGTACAATTTTTTAAATTATCTCTTTTATGATATTCCCCCATTCTTTTTGCCCTATTGAGTATTGTTGGCACTTTTAGCTTTTGTAGTTTGGTTTAATAAGGCCTCCTTCATGGATATAGATAAGAGAAAAAAGTTCTACTTATGAAGCAAAATATTTATAAATGTAAATTGTCCCAACTTTTTTTTTTTAAAAAAAAATCAAAGTTCTACTCTTTACTTTTACAAGATGACCTCCCATTATCAAACATTATTAAAGTGATAGAAAATGAGTACAACTTCCAACTAAGTAAAGCTTTAATCTAGATAAATATATTAGAAAAATGTATGCTTCAGTCATAAATAGAATAATAAGACAAGTGGGATTTCATCAAGAAGGGCTAAAATCTATCAAAAAAGTCTAGAATCCATAAATAAAATATTTGAAAATCCTTTAAAGATATCTTAGATTTGTATTTAAGTGTTATAGATAATATGATGGAATTGGGAAATTATCTAAGCTCAAAAGTGTTTTTAAAATATTACTTATATTCAAAAGCCTTTATGCCAATTATTCATAAAGATATAAAATCAACAAACATATTTTTGGATGACAATCATATAGCAAAAGTGTTGACTTACCAGCTTCAAGGCTGGTTTTTGTCAACAATAAACAAGCAACCACTTTGATGCAAGAAACTTATAGATACCTAGATCTAGAGTTTTTCCAAATTGGTGAACTATTTTAAAAAGTAATGTCTATAGTTTTAGCATTATTTTGATCAAGTTATTGACAAGTAAGAAGGTAATTTTTCAAGATAGGATAGGAAATAAAGGAAATATTGTTGTGCACTTTGTTTCTACAATGAAAGAAGACCAATTACTTGAAACTCTTAACATTGGTATTATAAACAAGCATAATATTGATGAATTAAAGGGAGTTGCTAATCTTGTAAAAGGATGCTTAAGTGTAAAGGGGGAGGATATGGCTTCTATAGGAGAAGAACTTTTTAGAACAAAGTAATGGTTAACAAGGGCTAAATTTCCTTACATAATGTATTTTTTAATGAAGTTTCTAGGCAATTTTGATGCATCAATTTTGATACATCTTGCATATGCATTTCAAGTGCTTAATTTTTCTTCCATTATAAGGTCAACCTATAATAGATGGGCTAAATTAAAATAAAGTGATAATTAGATAAGTCAAGTATTGGACAACCCACTTATAGCATATCCTATTTGCTCAAAACATTAACAATATTAATAAATATTAACATATCTCTTGACCTAAGGTAGTTTTTGTAGACATTTTAGCACTAAAAATGATGGCTCTTTATTTAACTACTAATGTTAGAATATTAAATTAAATAATAATTATTTATTATTTATTTATTTAGAATAGATAATGATTTATATGATACACTATCTTAATTTCAAAATTCACTTTACAACTTCTTCTTATTTCAATTGTGATATTCTATGAATGAATCAAAACCATTATTATCTTATTCAATTCAATAATATTATCTTATTCCATCACATGATATAGGTCTTAGCACTAGAGTTGGGCTATTAGTTCTACTACTTATTGGTGGATGGTCATCCTACAAAATACTAAAGAGAAGGAGTAGGATCAAATAAAATAAGTTCTTCAAGAGTTTATTGTTACAACATTAATTATCTTCTCATGAAGTCAATGTTGAAAATGGCAAATTGTTTACTTCAAAGGAGTTGGAGAAGGCAACAGATCATTTTAATGTGAATAGAATACTTGGCCAAGGAGGGCAAGGCACTATTTACAAAGGTATGTTGATAAATGGAAGATTTGTTGCTGTGAAAAAGTCCAAGGTAATTGATGATGGAAATTTTTGAGAATTCATAAATGAAGTGATCATTCTTTCACAAATTAATCATAGAAATGCGGTAAAGTTGATTGGTTGTTACTTGGATACTGAAGTTCCCTTTCTAGTTTATGAATATGTTTCCAATGGAGTGCTCGCCCAATATCTTGGTAATCAAAATGAGGAGTTTCTATTAACATGGGATATACGTTTACGAATTACAATAGAAGTTGTAGGAGCACTTTATTACTTACACTCAATAGCTTCCTCACCTATTTACCATCGAGACATTAAGTCTACAAACATACTCTTGGATGATAAGTATAGAGCTAAAGTGGTAGACTTTGGAACATCAAGATCAATTACTATTGCTCAAACTCACTTAACCACACTAGTACATGGTACTTTTGGATACTTGGACCTTGAATACTTCCAATCAAGTAAATTTACAGAAAAAGTGATGTATATAGTTTTGGTGTAGTCCTTGCTGAGCTATTAACTGAAGCAAAAGTAATCTCTTTATCAAGGAGAGAAAAGAGTTTAGCAACATATTTCATCGAATCAGTTGAAAAGAACAAGTTATTTGATATCCTTGATAGTCAAGTTTTGAAAGATGATAAAAAAGAAGAGAAGATTGCTATTGCAAATCTTACAAAAAAGTGCTTGAACTTAAATGGGAAGAGTCAACCTTCAATGAAAGAAGTTGCAATGGAGTTAGAAGTTATTCAAGAATCCCAAAAAGGTTTTAAAGCTCACAAAAGTCATGAAGAGTTTGAAAATATCAAAACTGAAATGGACAAGCCTTGGGATGTTGCCACTATAACAACTTTTGGCATAGATGATGGAGCAAGCTCATCTTCAAGTACCTATCCATTATTATTTTCATCAGGGTGAATGGAGAGCTTATTTACTAATATTTCTTAAGTTTGAGATTATGTGCAATCTCATTGCTACTTTCTTGCTTTCTAATTAAAATGTCAACAATCATTTATGATATTTTGTTTTATAAGGATTTTCTTTATAGATATATTAGTTTAACTCATAACGTTTGAATAATAAAAGCTTATTAACATTCTTTGGCATTAAAACCATATATATGCATGTAACAAGACCTAAGTTGGAAGTTTACAACTTTCACTCAAAAAAAAAAAAAAAACTTTGGCATGGAAGGATTAAATATTACTAAATGAAGATGCTACAACTTTCTTTATTCTTATTTCAATGTAATAAATATGACCCAGCTGCAGGGGAGACAGGTGTTTTGAGGAATAGGCGAGGGAGCAAAGAGCTGTCAATTGGAGTGACTGATCTATAGTGATTAAAAAAAAAAAAAGATGAAGAGGGAAGAGTTTCACTAACACAGGACAATTCCTCTCCTGGGTCTACTAGCTTTGCTTAAAGCTATAAATGGATCCCCATTTTAGCGTCTCCTCCAGTCATTAGAGTCGAATAATTTTTACCAAAAAAATGGCTGCTTAAATAACCGAGCGTCAGTACAAACGCGTCGAAGACAAGAAAGACTTCTGACATCCCTGGATACCCTGCCAGGTCTGATTCAACAAGCTCGACTGATTGTTAGACCTCCTTATTAGGATTCTCTTGGTGGTCCAAATCATTAGCATCCTCGTATAAGGATTCCTAAGTGCATCCCATTTTTGTTAGAAAGCAGTGTGAATTGGGATGCTGCCCATAAACATTTGTGCCCTGAATTTTAGCTTTTCTCAACATTTGCAGTAAAAGCGATGCCTTCCGAATCTTTTTCCCTAATTTTACTTTTGGATAAGTTTTGATGGAAATCATCCATCAATGTTTCTAATATTTGGCTACAATTAGAATAACTTTTTTGTATTTTTAGACAAGTTGGTAGACTAGCCCACTACCTCTTTTGCACTTACTTTTTCGTTGGATATCGGCATCCTTTTCATTTGCCACAAAAAAGTCTTATATCAAGTATGGAAATTTTTATAATAAAATTTAAATTAAAAAATGTCTCTAAAAGCACATGGAGATTTTACCCGTTGGTGTCACCCCTTTGCTGGATTATTGCCAATGTAATCATAAAAAGCTAATTTTTCCGGAATTTTAGACCAAGCTTCTAATAAACTTTGATTTTCAGGTGAAATATATACACAAATCATTTTTTTGGATTGTAACTAGAAGCCCCCTTCTTCTGGATCCGCCTCACATCAATAACTCGACTCCTACTACCTATAGGTAGTTTTAGAGAAGTTTCCTTTGAAGTGGATATCTGAATGCCAAGTATAGCTCGCAATAATCTATCTTTTGGGGCATACGACGATTCTTTCACCATATGAGGCATTAATTTATCAATGTCTCTAACTCTTGAATTAATTTTTGAATTAGATTATAGGCCTTTTAACAATAACAAAATTAATGAGCTTGGGATAATTCATACTGAGTTCTACGTATAGGTAGAACATTACTTTTCTCTGTGATTGAACAATCAATATATATATATATATATGTGTGTGTGTAGATGAATTATTGACTTCAATGTAGTCACCAGTTGAAAGGTCATTAGTTTCCATTAGAACCTTAACATATATGAACTGATCTTTCTTGTTTACATGCATTTTCACCTCGGCTCCAGCACCATTGCTAAAACTAAGTTTTAACAAGATGCTATGAGGGACACAAATCACCTGCATCTTTTCCATGTTCTTTGAATCCAAACACTCCCAAAAGTAAATCTGGGGAAATGGAAAAGATAGGTGTTCTCAAATGGATTCACAAAACTTCTTCCTCTACCCACGACCATTGCCACTGCCACAACCACCACGAACAGTTCTGACATTTTCCCCATGATGATCAGCCCTAACTTTGGTAGTGGCGGGCGTTGAAACTTGAGCAAATATAAGAGTTAACCAGCTGAGCACAGCAGGTTGAGAGCAATTGCGAATAAGCCATGGGTTTAATACTGAAGGAGAACACTTTTGAGATAAAATTTAAATTAAATAAGATCCTTTAACTCATAACATAATTTTTTAATTGGCTGTTAGACCTTCTAGCAGCAAGCTAAGAATTGTCTCAACTCCTGGGTGGAACTCAATTCCCCTTCAACTCTTCGAAGTCATTGAATTCCTCCAACAAATCTACCTCCACCACTAACTTCTTCAAGACTGTCAATCGATACAATGGATTATTGGGTTCAACATTGATGTGACGGTGATGTTGGCGGCAAAGAAGAAGGGCCAGCCGGGACCATCACCATCACTAGTAAGAAATCATTGTTGAAGCCTCCCCTCTAGAAGGATAGACTCTAGTTGCCCGACTTTGGGTAAAAGCAACTCGATGCTTTGGGTAATGTGTCTAACTTTGTTGCTTTTATTTGTTTGTGCTTGATTTCATCCATGGTTTTGATTGTGTAGAATTAATTGGGTTTCGCAGAAGCAGCTGGTCTTGGCTTTACTCCGCATGTTATTGAGGTTGTGAGCGATAATGGCAATCAGGCTCTCACTGCTGGAACCACTATTCAACCTCTTATCACCAGCATATCATGCAGTGCCTATGCAGTCTCCTCTCGCTATGCAGCTCATGCCGTTCAGGGAGTCCCTCCTCATCCTTCTGCTACTCATGCACTTCAGGTTATGTACTGCCACCCTATTGGAACGAGTGGAACGATTGCTGTCTCAACTCCTTATTACTCAATTGTTCCATGGTCATATTTCTGGCTTCACAAAGTGTACACGTAGGGCTAACAAGGCTCCACAATGTAGTGACAAGACACCCTTTGCCGGATCAATGAAATCAAACAACAAGACTAGATCATCTCTTGTATCTCGGAAGGTTACGGGTTCTAGCAACAACCATATAGCCGAGCAGACTCACCATCTCTTGTAACTCGAAAAGGTCTGTACTTCTCTGTCACTCTTTCTTCATTCAGAAGAGGACAACCAGATTGCAAAAAGAAAGAATAATGGAAGCACCGACCTTGCTACCGTTCAACAAAATGACAGAAAAATCTCAAAAGCAAGTTAATAGTGTTTGTGCAGTTACTATTTCACGCTTCTAATCAATTGATTGTGGACACATACTGCTTCCAACTGTAAGTAACTATGATGGTAAAAGATCAAACAAAATGGCATCAGGTATTTATGTTGCTCGGCTAAGATTTGCCTACATCCACTTGAAAGCAGGGAAAAGAATCTTTATTGTTGTGCAGGGGACTGTACAAGGTTTAAATACAATTCTCTTCTCTTTCAACACAAAAAAAAAAAAAAAATCCTCTTTAGGTCTACAAGAAGTGTATCTTAGTGCTCAATAACAAAATCGAATGGAAGTCACGTTTTACTCAGGTTCCAGAACAAATTTCACAAACTTTGCACCTTTATGCTTTCAGCTTCTGCAGTAGACTCTCATATAACTGATCTCTCGAGTTTTTTGGTTTCTCTCTTGTTTTTTCTAAACTTCAAGCTATCCAGCTATCTTTCTCTATAAGTTAAGCATGAGCTTGAAAAATCTAAAGCAATGAAGCTTTAGGGGATAACATTTGGCTTGATAAAACAGTATTACAACACAGTAACATGACAACTGTTTACAACAAATACTTGTTGACTGTCCACACTGTTGCTTCACCTAGTTAACGGGTCAAAAAACCTCTCCCATTAGGCAAGTGAGAACAATGCATGTAAGGGGGAGTGTGAAAGACCTAAAACAACATTATAAAATATTTTTAGAAAGGTATTACATGATTAAGTGTGATTAATAGTCAAAAGCTTAAATAGGCTTAATTACACTACTTGGAAGCCAAAGTCCTTCAAAATCTCTGATCCAAACTTTACGAACTCATAAACTTAACCCTTGAAGGCTTTGCCACAAATATATGTTCACCAACAACATACGAAAAATGGGCAGCAAACTTCAGTTAGAATGCTGAAGGCTTTACCTTCTCATCCAATGCAGAGGCAATGAAGAAATTTGCATATGCCCATCCAAGAAGAAGAGTTACGAGGTTCTTGGCCTTTCGAATTTCTAGTTGTTGCGTGTCCAAGCCACGTAAGTGGTCAAATGTCCAAGGAGGACTCCATCAGAGTGGAGGTGTTGCCACGTAAGACAAAAGAGGTTCCTCCAACAACTTTAACGGCTCGCGGGAAACTCGGCTAGCAGTTGCAGCAAATTCCGACTTTGAATAGTTATAAGTAGAAGAAGAGTATGCGTGTAGAGGGTAGCCTAGAAAATCATATTGTATGTTCTGAATTTTCTTTTTTCATGACGTTAAGTGAAGTTATCATGTATGTTCCTCAATAATTTGGGTTTTGACCAAATATAATTTAAGATTACCATAACTGACTAATTATTGCAATTGGGTAATGTCACTGTTTCACCAATGGAACACGAGTGGTCGCTATTGTTTTACGCGCTTCCGGGTACAAGTTAGCCAAACGTAGTCTTGTTTGTCAACCTTCTCCTATAAATATAGGACAAGCTTAGTTTTTCAATTGCAAAGCAAACACATCTTCATTCTACTCTTCAATTTCTCCAAGAACGCTCCTTTACCAGTCTTTCACTCGTCAAGAAGAATCAACAGTTTGGTTGGCCCTATGGCTGCTGAAGAGATCAAACTGCTCTGCTCCGTCGAAAGTGAGGTTGAAAGCTGAAGAATATGGTTTCTTAGATCGAAAAGGGGCTTCCGCATGCCGAGGGGCTACAGGATACGGATGCTGCAACTAAAGAACAACTCGAAAGGCTAGGTGATGTCCTTTTCGATGCAGAATACTTGCTGAAGTTCAGTGATCCAACCTCAGAAATAACAACATCACGCATGAATCTTGCATCCAACCTCAGAGTATCATTTAGAGGCTTCATTTCTTTGCCTTTCAAGTTTATATATCGATAATTGTCCCTTGTTGACTTCCTTTCCATCAAGTCCACATCTCGAAGGCTTATCCTTGGAGAGAGTGAACTCAAAGCTTTTGTGACAAACAATGATGACAAATGCATCAACAACAACAACCATCTCTTCATCTGCACCTCTTTCAAAACTGAAGAATGTGTCATTGAATTCCATTATGGATCTAGAAATTTTGGAAGAGGAATTGCAGCAAAACCTCTTCTTCTTCCTTGAATTTTTGTTGATAGTAAATTTCCAGAATTTAAGGTGTTTCTGTCCATGATTACAGGATCTCACATCACTTAAATATCTAGATATTACTTATTGCAAAGAGTTTGAGCTTTACAATGATGAAGATGAGATGCAATGGCAAGGTTATAAGGCCTTTGTATTCTCTACTTACTAGGTATCTCAAGGTTGTTGTCTCTCCCATCAAGGCTTCAACATGTTACAACTTTACAAAAGCTTTACATTTCAAATTGTGAAAACTTAATGGCCATACCAAAGCGGATCCAAAACTTCAAATCACTTGAAACACTTTAAATTTGTGGATGCAATAAATTGACATCATTACCCAAAGGCATGTGCATGCTTTCATCTTTGCAAGAATTAGAGATTCAAAGATGTCATAACTTATTGCAAAGATGCAAAAATCCCCGTGAAAATTGGCCCAAGATTGCTCACATCCCAAACTTACGCTTTTAGTGAATTCCAAGTATGTTATTTATTATTATGAGGTACTTTTCTTTTCATTTTTTCATGTTTCTCTTTCAATAACTCTTCGTTGTTAAATTTCAGATATTGCATAATATAATTGATTGAAATATTGAAGAAATAAAAATAAAAAAATTGATCACACATTGGCCACATCCTAGAGCTATGCTTACACTTGGAGTTATTTCAATGGAGCCAAAATTCAAAAAATTATGCATCTTCTACTCATTCAAGTATAGTAAACTTTAGTTATCACAATCCTTTTTGGAAACTGAGATGTCCTGCTTCTTTTTTCTTAAGATGTTCAACAATGTTGAAATAAAATAAGAGTAATTTATTATATTCTTGACCCCTCCAACAATTAGATGTGCATCATTATAAGGACAGTTCCAACAGATCCTCTATGATGGTCCACTGCAACTCTGGCGGCAGCGAGCCAAGGACGATCCTTTGGTAGCACCCCATTGCGCCTTAACTCATTGAAGTCCTTGGATTCTCTCGACAACAATGCCGCCCCCCGCCACCAACAGCTCCTGGAATGCCACTCCGTCCGATGGATCATTTCAAGTTTAGCATTGACGCGTCAGCAACGTTGAAGGCGAAGAAGAAACAGTCAGGGTGCTAACTAGTACTGGCCACGCATTATTGTTGAAGCCTCCCTAAAAGAAGCAGTTGAGTGCTTTAGGTGAAGTTTCTTTTTTCTCTTTTTTTCTTTTTTTATACCGTTTCCTCGTGTTTAGTTTGACCAGTGGTGATGATTGTGAAGAGTTAACTGGTCTTGCAGGAGCGGATGGTGTTGGATTTAGTTCAGATGTTATTATGGTGAAAGCTGGTGAGTAAGCGATTAAATTTTCTCTAAAATGGAATTGGCAGTGTTTCAATTATATGAATCTATGTTGGACTTCATCTTAGGTACATTATTAATAATATTGTCTGTTGGGCATAGGTTCTTTCTCCGTTTAATTTAGTTGCATTTTGTTAATGACATCAAGCTGAAGAGTGATAGACCTATTGCATTTATTCATTCTACACTTCAATCAATTCAACGCGTTAGGTGAGTGTTTCTTCATTCCAGGCGAAACATAGAACCGACAAATGTTTGAGAGTGTGAAAGGCGTTCGGTGAAAAACTTCCATACACAAGATGTTGAACTTTCATTCTTTGATATTTCCGAAGATTACTCGTTTGAGTTGAAAGACCGATCGGTGGTTTAGGTTGGACGGGTTGGAAGGGGTGAAAGAAAAAGAGTCAAGTTATCATTTTTCTTTTTCTACCGGTATAAGCCATTTTCACAAGCTATTTAATTATAAATACACTAAAAATAAAACTTGAGTTACGATTAAGGAAAATGCAAAACTAAAAATATCAAAGTAGGAGTTCGCTTTTCAAACATGGTAGAAGCAAACATTTCATACAACTATCCCAACTCATACTTCACAACCTCAACAGAACATTTAATATCTCATATATATTACTGACAAATGACTTCCTAATTCAGGGGACAGGCAAAGAAAGACAAGGGAGAAGAACATGGTGGGGTGTAGATAAAGAGAAAGGATTAATGACCTATAAAAGTGGGACCTAAGTAGTTTTATATAATAACTTTAATCATTAGATTAAAAGATTATGACTTTTTAATTTGATAAATTTAATTATTTTTATATATTATAATTAATTCGGATCCTCGTTGGTCCAAGTCTGCGACGACTTCATAAGGCCGTGACACCTTGGTAGCAGACAAGTAAAATAAAGTGTAGATGACAAATGATTTTGTAATTCGGGCCAATAGGCTGAACATGGTGTGGGTGCAGATAAAGAGAAAGGACCCAGTGCTCAAGGTAACCCCTCGGTAGCAGACAAGTAGAAGTGTGGATGACAAATGACTCCGTAATTCGGGCCTGAAGATTGAATTGAAGGTGGCAGAACATGGTGGTGTGCAGATAAAGAGAAAGGAGAAAGGATAGCTGGCAGCTAAAGTGGGACGTACTGTTGAAAGCAGCCCCGCGCTGAACCGGTGGAATAGAGCGTGGAAAACTTTAGGGCTCTTATGAAGAAGCCTACAGATGCGATTTAAGTCATACTTGATTTTACTAGAATTAACAATATAGGCGTCTATTGGTTGTTGGACGGCCTAATTCTTTAAGCACAACGGTTCCATGAAACAAGGATGGGTGAATTTTTATAAACCGGTAAGGAAAGAGCTTGTCATCCTTTTTCGTATTCCTTGACCAGGAGCTGGTAGAAAAATATATCAATTTGTCTGTGTGAAGGTTGTGATAAATGATGAGAGAGAAAAATCAATGGAAAGATAAGTACTCAAAGTGAAAGTCAAGGTCAAGGTCTTTCCCATCTCTTTCCAAAGCTGCATTCAATCCATGCAACTTTTTCGCCACTATCAATGCTTTCAGCATCTTTCATGTGAAAGGTTTGACTGTAGCTTTGAAAACTGTAAGGAAAATAGACAAAGGAGAAAGAGAAGGGAAGGAGATGAAAAGAAAGGGCGACCGTGACTAGGAAAAGTTACTTTTGCATTGACTAAAAGGAATGGAAACAAAATTTAGTCAATGCAAAAAAAAGGAAGACCTCGACTTCTATTTTTTATTTTTCTATTGATTAAAGCAATAACATAATAATAATATATATTTTATAAACACTTTTTGTAAAAAAGGCTGCTTTAATAATGGAGCAATATCACCTCCTTTTATTAGAATCAATCATAAAAAGTTCATATAGAGTTACAAAAAATTGTCAAAAGCAGCTAATATAGGTATAAAAGTGAGGTTCCAAGTCCCCTTTGTAAGTGTAGTGTCGTATAAAATACAAGTTTTGTATAAAGTTTCATAGAATTATTAAGAAAATAATGTTATCTACTTTTGTCTAAACTAGTTAGAATAGTTTTTGCCTAAACATTCTTAATAAGAACACTAGTTTGATTCCTTAAAACTAAGGGATCTAAGAAAGATATTGTACTTAAGAATTTATGCTTTGATGATTTCTAAAATGTACCAAACAATCCATCAAATTATTCCTAAGTTGTTTTGAAGGGGGAAGAAACAAAGAAAAGAAAGGGAAAGGTGAATAGGAAAGATATAAAGTTTATTTTTTAAAAGCTTATCTTATAAAGAAAGATATAATTTTTATATAGCAAGAATATCATAATACCATTGGAATAATATAAATCATATACTATTGCTAATATGGTCTACCTCTTCAAGTGTAGGGAGAACATAGAGATTTTATTTTGCTTATAAACAAATATGCATTATCCTAATTTTAATTTCATGTTTTCATTTTTATTTTTCCTTTTTAGTTAAGTAGACAAGAAGGTGGTTGTGTTGCTTTGTATACCAATTCTTTGAGCTAGTGCCCTCTAGTAGTTTCATTGAGCTATTAGGTGTGAGACATTTTTACATTAAGAAATTTATTTCATCCATAAAGCTGGCTTATAAAGATGAAATTATTTGTTTATATATAGAGGTTTTAATAATAAGCTCTAAGTAATATATGACATTTAAGCATCACTTTTTTATAGCTATAGTAAGACGAAGTTATGAGTTTTATAAATAGTGAAAGGTCTTGCACTTAAATAATGGGCTATAATAAGATTTTTATTCACCATAATCATATATTTTGATATTATAACAAAGATTTTTTTCCTTAAAATTTGATTGAAAGTAGGAGAATATTTTTGTTGTAAAAGAAATAATATAGTAATATATAAGTAAAATAGGATGCATGTTATTTTTTAGTTGAAATAAATAAGCGGACCCTATTTTACTTAAAAACAAATAGAAAAACAAGAGTTATACGTTTTTTCTAATTATAATGACTTCAAAACAAGTGGACCAAGTTTGGACAGCGCCTATCATGCCGTCAAGTACTCGCAATGCCTTTTCTTTGCCTAGTTCACCCTTGTCCATTTAAGCTTTCCGGACGTGTTCTTTTAGTTCTCCATGCCTAATTTTTCTTTTCCCCTTCTTTTTATTGTATACTAAGTCTCGGCACCGATGCTTGCCTTCTATAAAGAGAAGGTCGTTGGGGCGTCAAGAAACGAAATTTCAGACAAGGAAAGGGCAAGCGATGGCTTTCCGTGGAATATTTTTCCAGGAACTGCTACTTGGGGCCCTAATCCTAGCAGCAGCAGTAGCGACCGAATTCAATTCGAGCTGCAATACGACATGTGGGTCCCTTTTCATCCCCTACCCTTTTGGAACCAGCGTAGATTGTTACCTTCATCCATCTTTTCTCATCACTTGTAACCACACGTTCAACCCTCCAAAACCTTTTCTGGGTACCGGTAATATAGAAGTCTTCAACATATCGCTGGATGGTGAACTGCGAGTGTCAAAGTGGGTTGCCCGAAGTTGCTATAACGAGTATCCCTACCAACCGTGGTTTAGATTAAACAATTTTCTCGTCTCACATACAAAGAACAAGCTCTTCGCCGTTGGTTGTAACACTGTCGCTTATTTTAGAGGCAGCATTCTACAAAAGAATTTCACGACGGGATGCATCTCCCGCTGCGACAGTAGTGACAGTGTGGTCAACGGTTCTTGCGATGGTGTTGGCTGTTGCCAGTCCTCTGTCCCGCTAAGCATCGCTTCCTTTAATGTATTTTTTGGGACCGTGGACAAAAACGCTAATGTCCAGAGCTTTAATCCATGTAGTTTTGGCTTTCTCGCGGAAGAAAAAGCATACAAATTTTCCTCTCTGGATCTTGTAAATTTACAGCATAGAAAGGAAGTTCCTCTGGTGCTTGATTGGGCAGTTGGAAATGAAACGTGCCTAGAGGCTAAGAAAAATCAGACAAACTATGCATGTAAGGCAGCACATAGCAAATGTTACAATTTCACCAACAATCGTGGGTATCGTTGCGGTTGCTCCCACGGCTATGATGGGAACCCCTACCTCTCCGACGGTTGCAAAGGTAACAATTGAGACTTGATTTATTGTCCTTTTTTCCTTTAAAAATGGTATGTACAGAAAAAAAATTTTGATTTTGATTTTACATAAATTTTTTATTCTAGATTTAAGTAGTCTCAATGCTTTCATAAAATCAACTTGTAAAAAAGGAAATTTTTTTTTGTTTAAAAAATATAAAACAATTCAAACTATTATTAATGCATTTTCTCTTTATTTCTAGTTTTATAAACCAGACTCTTACTTGCCAAGTTTGATAGAGAGTAGTCGTCAGCAAAAAGAGCACAAGGATGCTTTGTTTTATTGTTAGTTCTGAAGAATTGTATTGTGATTCAGACATTAATGAGTGCAAAATTTCAAACCCCTGTGGTGGTGGAAAGAAATGCATAAATCTCGATGGGACTTTCAAGTGTATTTGTCCAAAAGGATACAGAGAATACAAGTGGGGAGAAGAAGCAGAAGAAACAATCTGCAGCCCTGAAAGCATTGAAAGCAGCAATTCTAGAAGCTTCGCTATTGCACTCGGTAAGTAAATAAGAATTGCAGTACAGTTTTTCAAACCTTTTATTTTATAAGCTCCACCCATTCTTTTACCCTACTGAATATCGTAAGCACTTTTGGCTTTTGTTGTTTAATTTAATAAGGCCTCCTTCACGGATACAAAGATGAGAAAAAAGTTCTACTTACGAAGCAAAATATTTATAAATGTATATTCTCCCACTTTTGTTTTTTTAAAAGGAAAAATCAAGGTTCTGCTCTTTACTTTTTCAGGATGGCCTCACTATCTAAATATTTATAAATGTAAATTCCTATACCTTTTCTCCCAAGATTTTTTTTCTATTATTATATTTTCTTTCTAAATTTTCATAATAATTAGGAATATATTTGACATTTTATAGAGTTTGTATTTTAGTGTTATAGATAATATGATGGATTGTACTAATTGGGAAATAATCTAAGCTCAACCCTATTTTTGAAATATCACTTATATTCAAAATCCTTTATACTAATTATTAATAGAGAGATGAAATTGACAAATATATTATTGAATGAGAGTCCTATAGCGAAAATGATTGACTTTAGGGCTTCAAGGTTGATTTTTGTCAACAATAAACTAGTAACTACTTTAGAGTAAGGAACTTATGGATACTTAGATTCAAAGTCTTTTCAAGTTGGTGAGCTAGTTGAAAAAAATATGTATATGGTTTTGGTATTGTTTTGGCAAATTGTTGATAGGTAAAAAGGTAGTTTTTCAAGATAGTATAGGAAATGAAAAAAAAAAAAAGAAATTCTTATGTACTTTGTTTTTACAATGAAAGAGGATCAATTATTTAAAATTCTTAACACCTTATAAACAAAGGTAATATTAGTGAATTAAAGAAAGTTGCTAATCTTGTAAAAAGATACTTAGGTGTAAGGGGTGAGGATAGGCCTTCTATAGGAGAACTTTTTACAACAAAGTAATAGTTAGCAAGGGTTAAATTTCTTACATAATTTATTTTTTAATGAAGTTCTTGAGCAATTTTGATCTATCAATTTACATCTTGCATATGCATTTTAGGTGCTTGTTTTTTTCTTCTATTATAAGGCCAACCTATAATAGATAGGATAATTCAAAATAAATTGATAGTTAGAGATGTCCACCATTAGATAGCCTAATTATAGGATATCATGTTTCTTTTGAGTATTAGAATCATTAACAAATATTAACATACCTCTTCACAAAAGATAGTTTGTCAGACATTTAGCACTTAAAAAAAGATGTCTCTTTAGTTAGTTAAATAATAAACATTTATTATTTATTGTAAACCTAAACTTTTAGAATACGTAATGATTTATATGATATCACAATCTTAATTTCAAAATTCACTTTACAACTTCTTCTTATTTCAATTATGATATCTTATGAATGAATCAAAACCATTATTGCTTTTTATTGGATTTAATAATATGGTATTATTCCATTGCATGATGTAGGTCTTAGCACTAGTGTTGGGCTATTAGTTCTATTTGTTGGTGGATGGTTATCCTATAGAATATTAAAAAAAAAGGAGGATCAAACAAAAGAAGAAGTTCTTCAAGAGAAATGGTGGTTTATTGCTACAACAAAAATTATTTTCTAATGAAGTCAATGTTGAAAATACCAAATTGTTTACTTCGAAAGATTTGGAGAAGGCCACAGATCATTTTAATGTGAATAGAATACTTGGCCAAGGAGGGCAAGGCACTGTTTACAAAGGCATGTTGGAAAATGGAATGATTGTGGCTGTGAAAAGGTCCAAAGTAATTGATGAAGAAAAACTCCAAGAATTCATTAATGAAATGGTCATTCTTTCACAAATTAATCATAAGAATGTGGTGAAGTTGATTGGCTGCTGCTTGGAAACTGAAGTTCCCTTGCTAGTTTATGAATATATCCCTAATGGAACACTTGCCCAATATCTTGGTAATCAAAGTAAGGAGTTTCTTTTAACATGGGATATGCGCTTACGAATTGCAATAGAAGTTGTAGGAGCACTTTATTACTTACACTCAATAGCTTCATCACCTATTTACCATCGAGACATTAAGTCTACAAACATACTCTTGGATGATAAATATAGAGCTAAAGTAGCAGACTTTGGGACTTCAAGATCAATTACTGTTGATCAAACTCACCTAACCACACTAGTACGTGGCACCTGGGGATACTTGGACCCTCAATACTTTCAATCAAATCAGTTTACAGAAAAAAGTGATGTATATAGTTTTGGTGTAGTTCTTGCCGAGCTACTAACTGGAGAAAAAGTAATTGCTTCAACAAGAAGAGAAAAGAGTTTAGCCACATATTTTGTTGAATCAATTGAGGAGAACAAGTTATTTGATATCCTTGATAATCAAGTTTTGAAAGACGATAAGAAGGAAGAGAAGATTGCAATTGCAAATCTTACAACAAGATGCTTGAACTTAAATGGGAAGAGGCGACCTTCAATGAAAGAAGTTGCAATAGAGTTGGAAGCTATTCAAACATCTCGAAAAGGTCTTAAAACTCAAGAAAGTGATAAAGAGCCTGAATATGTCGAAACTAAATTTGAAGAGCCTTGGGACGTTACTACAATATCAACCTTTGGCATAGATGGTGGTACAAGCTCGTCTTCATATACTGGCCCATTATTATTTTCATCAGGATGAATAGAGAGCTTATTTGCTAATATTTGTGAAGTTTGATTTTATGCACTACATCATGATTACTTTCTTGCTTTCTAGTTCAAATGTCAACAATCATTTATGAATATTTTCATTTTATAAATATATAAGTTTTATTCATAATATTTGAATTACAAAAGCTTATGGACATTTTTTAGCATTAAAACCCACATTTATGCATGTAATAAGAACAGAGTTGGACGTTTCCAACTTTAAGTGAAAAAGAAAAAAGAAAAAATGGGGCATGGAAGGATCAAATATTACTAAACGAAGATGCTACAGCTTTCTTTATCTTTATTTCAGTGTAATTAATATGACCCAGATTTAGGGGAGGTAGGTGTTTTGAGGAATAGAAGAGGGAGGAAGGAGCTTCCAATTGGAGTGATTGATCTTTAGTGATAAAACAGAGATGAAGAGGGAAGAGTTTCACCGCGACAGGACAATTCCTCTCCTGCGTCTAATTGCTTTTCTTACATCTTAGCGTCTAGTCCTGCCAGATCTGATTCAACGAGCTCGACTGAAATAGGGTTGGAACATTTAATTTTCGGAAACAACGTAATCGGTGGAATCAGAGGTTTGTTCAATCATTGAAGAAATTTTCACAATCCTCCCGATTGCCGAGAGAGCCAAATCATTAGACCTCCATATCAGGGTTCTCTTCATGGTGCAAATCATTTAGCATCCTCGTATTAGAATTCCGAAGTGCATTCAGTTTGTGCTAGAAAGAAGTGCGAATGTATACTGCCTATGAGTAAATAAAATAATGTGATTTTATTGGTTTAGGTGCTATGTGTGAACATGTGCGCCATGCTTTTTAGGTTTTCTCAACATTTGAAATAAAAGCGATGCCTTCCGATTCTTTATCGCTCCAGTAAAATTACAGTTGGATAAGTTCTGATAGGAATCAACCATCAATACATCTAATAATTTGCTACAATTAGAGTAATTTTTTATTTTCTTTTAATTTTTAGACAAGTTGGTAGACTAGCCCACTTCGTCTTTTATACTTGCCTTTTCGTTGGAACTTCAGCAAACTATTTTTTTAATTGTTATGGTACTTGATAATTGCATGCATGACGATTTAATGTGTAATTTCTTATGATGAATTTAAAATAAAGTATTTTTCTAATTTTTCATTTATCTTTTGAGTGAGGCTTTAAACCTTCTAACAATGATAACAAAATTGGTAGGCTAATCAATCATTCCACATGTCACATGAAAAAACACTCTGAAACCATAAGTCCTTTCTCCGGCTTCCGTGACCACCACCCCTTGTCTGTATACCTCACGGGCTGCCTTGTGGTCCGCCACCCTGATGCACCACGTCGCAGGATATCTTAGTTTTCGTCTCAACCTCCTCCCTCCTTAAATTTGTCCTTTGCCTCACTAAGGAAAGCGCCCATGTTTTGCTCATTTTACGAGAAAATAATATATCCGACATTGTTTGAATCTTATTTTAATGTTTTTTTAAAAAGAAATGTTTTTCTTGTGAAAGTTAGTTCAAAAGAAAAAAATAATATTTTTAATTAGATTCACATATTCTTATACGATATTCAAGTTTGAGTCTAATTTCCGTTCCCTTATTAATAAAATATTTCATGAGAAAAGTATTTTCTAATTAAAAATAAATATTTTGAGGAGATTGTGACATCAAATATCCCATTCCTAAACACTTCTCTTATGACCGGCGGGCATAAAGTAGACCAGATCCACGAGCACCTGGACAAGCTTACAGATGTAATGCTCTCATGATTAGGCTTCTCCTTTGTATCAAACTGCCAATGGAGGAGTTTAGGCCCTACTCTTGAACCTGGGCCATCTTTAGTAACGGGGACTTTCAAGAATTAGTTAAGATGGGTCGAGAAGCTTTAAACAGGGTTAAAAGAAATAAATGTAACCCTCTTTGCTCTTTCTCTTCGTTCCACTAGGGGATGGGCTAGGTTAGCTTATCATTTATACTTAGACGTTTACTTTATGCCCGCCGGTCATAAGCCTTCAAGTCCTGAAATTCCTCTGCACGTTTAGGGATTAAGACGGTAGTCTGAAAGGAAGCTTGATATGAAAGTACCGTCCCATTTTTAGCTTCCTTTTCGTCTCTGTTAAGCTTCCCCAGCATCCTCAAGAAACAATGTAAAAAGGGATGGTCATCCAGGTTACTGTCTTGATTCCAAGACATGTCCAGGAATTTCAGTGCCATTAGGCAGAGGTTAATGGCTTTTGACACGAGATGGCACAGATACATGAGGCAACGCATTCTTCTATGTTCTCTGCTTCCTGGCAAAATTTCTGTACTCCTAGCTAGGAAGAAAAAAAAAGTGATTATTTGTTCATTCACTTCCGAAAATTTATATGTTCTCCGGGAATTGGCCCTTATTTTTTTTCTTTTTAATGAGGATTAGCTACTGAGAGTAGGATTAGCTACTAGGTACTTTGGGCCTTTTGTAGTTTAATTTAATAAGGGTACAAGGAAGAGAAGAAAAAAAAGAAGTTCGGCTTAGGAAGCAAATATTTGTAAATGTAAATTCTCCCGTTTTTGTTTAAAAAAAAAAAAAAATCAAAGTTCTAATAATACCTGATGGCCTCTGACTCTCAAACATTATTGAAATAATGGAAAGTGAATACAACTCTTTACTAAGTAAAACTTTAATCCCGATTAATATATTAGAAAAATGTACACTTAAGCTTAAATATAATAATTTAAGACAAGTGGGATTTCATCAAGGAAAGTAAACACTAACACCCACTGATAAACACGCAGAAGCTAATAACTAAAAAGTCTATCCCAATAGGCTTTGAATAAGAAAGTGATCGGATGAGGACAAGGACATGGTCGACAGTCATTCCTCTGCTTAAAGATAATGCAGTACTGAAAAAGCCGAAGCAATTTTTTGTTTTTGAAATTTGGAAGATTTAAGCATCTCATACAGCCATTCTATCTCAAATTCAACTTGTGAAATCTTAAATACTGACATTTAGCTTTCCAAGAAAAGAACGTTGGATTCCATTAGTTATTGAACCAAAGCAATTTAAAAGGGCTGGTGATTGTACACTATCATGGTAAACCTGAAAAACTAGGAGGTGCCAACACCAGAAGAAAGAAGACAAAGTCTGAAGACCAACATTGCTGCAAAGCTTACGCGGCTCTAAGCTCTAGGCTCTTGTAGCTGCACTGTGAGTTCTTAATTTTCTTTTTTCATGACGTTAAGTGACGTTGTCATGTATGTTCCTCAATAATTTTGGTTTTGATAAAATATAATTTAAGATTACGATAACCGACTAATTATTGCAATCGGGTAATGTCACTGTTCCACCAATGGAACACGAGTGGTCGTTATTGTTTTACGCGCTTCCGGGTACAAGTTAGCCAAACGTAGTCTTGTTTGTCAAACTTCTCCGATAAATATAGGACAGGCTTAGTTTTTCAAGTGCAAAGCAAACACATCTTCATTCTACTCTTCAATTTCTCCAAGAACGCTGCTTTAGCAGTCTTTCACACATCAAGAAGACATGACAGCCCCTTTTCTCACCCCCCTTATTGGGGGAATCGACAGTTTGGTTAGCCCTATTGCTGCAGAAGAGATCAAGCTGCTCTGCTCCGTCGAAAGTGAGGTTGAAAAGCTGAAGAATATGGTTTCATTGATCGAAAACTGGCCTCCGCATGCCGAGGGGCTACAGGATACGGATGCTGCAACTAAAGAACTGCTCGAAAGGCTAGGCAATGTCCTTTTTGATGCAGAAGACTTGCTGGATGCTCTTTCCACTGAAGTTCTACAACGAGAAATGGCCGCGGAAAAGGTATGCATGTTCTTTTCGAAGTTAAATCAGCTTACCTTTCGTTGGAAAGTGGCCCATAAGATTAAGAATATAAAAGGGGCATTGCGTGCTATTAAGGGTGATAAGGAACTCGTTTTTAGACGTGCCCCCGGTAGAAACAAGAGTCATGTACTGGAAGAGGGATGATTCTTTTTATCTAAAAGCAGGAGTTATTGGTCAAGATGCTGGTAAGGGAGCAATTATAGGTTTGGTGGACACTATGGTTAAAGGGAATGTCTCAATTATCCCAATTGTAGGTATTGGCGGGTTAGGAAAGACTATACTAGCTCGGCTTGTACATGAAGATGAAAGAATCAACAAAAAAAAAATGTTTTGAGTCAAAAATTTGGTTGTTTCTCTAATTATTTTGAAATTAAAATTATTGTCAAAAGACTAGTAGAGTATGTGACAAAAAGGAAACTTAAAATTGATGAAATAGGAGTATTAGTCAAAAGACTTTTGAAAAGTAATGGATGAAAAAGGTACTTACTTGTGTTGGATGATGTGTAGGACTATAATGTTGATAAATGGTCTGCCTTACTAAAATCTTCTTGTTTCTGCTTCGGTAACTGCACCACTATCATGAACACAGCCTATGCCGATTAACTAAAAGCTTAACCAATCATAAGTAATTTCACCTCTCAGTGCTTCAAATGGCTGACTCTTTTAACAGACCTAAAGAAGTGCTATCCGTAGCTAATAAGACCAGAGGTGATCTTCGTGTCCAAATGGTTTCACCTTATACACAAATAGATTCAAATCAAAACCTCGAGAACAAAGCTCAATTAATGTTCTGAAAACAAATTTTAGGTTGTAGTTTTTCTCTGTAAATTTGATTTCCAAATTTCATGCAACTTCATGTAATCCTCTACCATGTATCCTACTAATTTTCTCGGTCAAAGGATGCTATAAAGACTCTTATCAAAATGTAATCTAAGAACAACATGGTATAACCAAGACATGTTGCCATCTCCCATACACCTGAAAACTCAACTAAAATCGCAAGTAATTCTCAACCACTAGTGCACTAACCCCTGTATTGGTGCACACACTCAAATCCAATATGTAAAATAAAATATAGTCAACAATTTGGTGATGAAAGTAGAATCATAAAAATAACAAAAACATATCTGGTTGCACACACATGCAAACATAACCACAACCTATTCAATTTTCGGTAATAAAAGGTTGGTTTGCCATCATGCCACCATGTTTGACTTTCTCATTCACACATATTCTCTATCTCCACTCTTTAGATTCACGATTTGAAAAACATATACATAAAATCACACATATTCTCTATCTCATGTTTAAACTTTTCGTAATGCATCTCCTCTGATAATATAATTGAAACATATAAAGGCATGCTATTTGAAATAGTGAAAGATGGAAAGTACCACAAGCAGGGGATGGAACTAAAAGATAAGGCTAGACATATGCCAATTGAAAGAATTAGATTGAAGTAGAGAAAACCCTAAGCATATTTGTGCGAAATTAGTTATAACTATGCATGTCAAATAAAGTTTGCATGCAACTATAGAAAATCAAAAACAATAAGTCAGAATGCAAAGTACATTCAAATAAAAATGGAAAAACTCTTTACCTTGAACTGTCGCAGATCCACAATCTGACTCTTGACATTTTAAATTCATCTCTAACTTTGGCTAGCTCATTTTTTAGCTTATCTCCAGAAGACATATTATCTGGATGGAAGTACTGCAATGAACATATTTAAGAAAAATATTAGAACATCACGTCTCTTCAAACATCAAAAAGGTCAAGCATGCATAATTGTAATGCTTAAGTACATGTACTTCCTAGGTGGTGACATACCCAATAGATAAGAACAAAAAAAAAGGACCTACAGTGCATAATTGTACCCATAAGACTAAGTTAATCTTGCAGGACTTGCATAAATGCTGTTAGCAATATGTGGTAAATTTGCTTCCAAATCTCTCAAGAAAAATATTTAGAGCATTAATAATAGGGTGCAAAATAGGGACCTTAACAGAACTATTATGGATCGCACATCTTACTTCAAACTAGTTTAGTTTATTATCAAAAATCCTAGACGTCTCTTTATTCCTTTAACTTAAAGAATGCAACAATGGAGTAACAATCAGAAGAACAAGGCGTACATTTAGATTTTTGCAAGTGCATACTACCAAAAATAAGATGCAAAAGTATATCTTACGCCAAAACACTTCCAATATATCCTTGCTTTCCAGGGCTTCATTCATTTGCATCAAAAAGGCACAGCAAAGATGTGCACGTTAAGATTTCCAAGCAAAAAAGGCTAGACTCATTTTCAATTTTTATGGTCCAATCATACACAATATCATCCAGGCCTGCAATAATGTTGGCACTCAAGAATTTCTTTCTCCATGAAAAATAACAACTTGTCTAGGAATTCAACACTATGCTCAACAACCCCCCCCCCCCCCCCCCCCTTCCCTCCCCCCACAACTCCCAAACCAAAAGACATCTAAAAAAATAAAAAAGTGTATTAGAGAAATCAAGACTTTCCTTTTCAACTAAATGCACCTTTAGGGGTTGGTCTATAAAGTTTGGAGCTTTGCCTAACTGACCCAAAATATCATGCCTCTAGACTAAAAAAATAAATATTAAGCAATAGACTATAGGAGATGACATCTATTATACCAATTATAGAAATAGATAAAGCTGAAAAAGTTTAATCGACAATGACTCTGGACCAATGTCATTGACAAAATAAGTCCTAACCATGATTAAGTGTAGCAACTTGCCTCAACAAAAACACTGGTTTGGAGACACAAATGACCAAAGTTGAGCCCATTTCATGTTAGATATCTTGGCCAAACTATTGCATTTTAAGAGATCATTTTCCATAATTACAAGCTTAATATAGAAGGAATAAGAAGAAAGGAAAAATTATAATCCAATTGATAGGTACTTCAATTTCATAGCCTAAGGAACGAAATTCTTCACTTAATGAAGGTGACTCATACAATTTTTCCTGCCTATGGTTATAACTAGTTTAACAAAAACCAGGCCCTAAGATTCTAAATTGTGGCCACACAACCAAAACGAGAGAGGTTTACTGTTGACAATCCTAAAATTATAGCATAGCATAGTATAGCTAGCATAAACGTCATCAATCTAACAAGTGGTACATAGATCCCTGCCTAGAAGCCTTTCTCACCTTCTTATCATTTCATTGGGTTCAAAAAAGTAATTTTATATTGTGTTCGAAATTCCAACTCAACTTCCTTCCCCACAACAAGTAAAATAGAGACTAAATACTCTTGTAATCAGACACTGAAACATAATGTCTAAAAAAGCATAGACAAACTGCAGAGAAATTAATCGCTCAACTAGCGTCTCTCATAACAATTAATGGTCAAAATCATAGCGGTTTAAGGTTTCCACAACCTCTCTTCCGAGGGCGTTTTCCCCAGAAGAGGCTGCAGTTACATAGCAACATAACTTCTAATAATCAAAATAATAAAACTGTGCATCCCATAATTTCATAAAGAACCAAACAAAGAACTGCAATTTTTCCTCGCCGTCACTGAAATTCCCACGGCCTAATTCCACAGTGTTATTGTTCTCCTCGGCTTTTTCAATCACATTCCGTTTATAAAGATCCCGTAACAAGATGTGTTGCGACGATTGCGAGGACGAGGAAGACGATGAGGTTGAAGACCCAACATCAGATTCAGTTGGAGGCAGCACAAATGAGCATAATCTAGCATTTACTGAGTCTACTTATTTAAGCTGTTGAATTATGCATTAACTTTTTTTAATGGGTAGACTTTTCTGGTCTTAAGCAGTGCAACTAATTTGTACTTGACCTGTTAATAGTTCAGAAAAATATTATGACATAAAATGAGACAATGGAAAAAAGGCAAAAATGACTCTTTCTTTTGTGCCTAGCTAATTCTTTGGAATTAGCAAAGTCCCAGTTTATGCAAGTGACAAAATCCCGAAATTTTGCTCTGGTTGTATGAAAATTGTATTATTTTATCCAACATAATTTCAAAATATAAATTCCGATTGAGATGATAGAGTTAGTAAGGGATGTTAGAAAACAAACCCGTGAATTTAAACTCACAGAATCTCTCAAGATCTCACCGCACACACAAAGAGAATATTATTCAAGTAAAGAAAACACAAAAATTACGAGGTTCGGGATAATCCCTACGTCCCCGGCCTAAGAAGCAATTCTTCATTATGATAAGGAAGGCTACAATGTTTACAGAAAACCTTTGTTTTCTCTTAATCTCTTTCAACCTCATGCCTAAGTTTCCCTATAGTGTTTCCTTTTATACTAGTACCAAGGAAACCTAAATAGAATAAGACAAAGAAACCCAAATAGAATAAGACTAAGAAACCCTATAAACTATCCACAATATAAATATTGCAGTTACATAATTACCCTTACTAATTTACTCCACACCTAATAGGGGATGACCTACCTATTAAATCTCATACGTCTATATTTTTTTTTGTAGCTTGATTTGCAGTCACATCCAAGAATGAAAGCTATAACTTCCGTGGCATATAAGGAAGCAATATTAGCCACACCCTAGCGAATGGAAGAAGCTGGTAAAAACCTGTTATCGATATCGGGATAATGCGTCTACCATGGTATTTTCTTGGCCCATAAGTTTGGTAAGTGCTTTTTGCTATGCCAGAGTCAAGAGACGTTGCTTCCACAAATATTTTAGGTTATGATGGTCAATGCATACCATAAAATGTCTCCCAAGCAAATAATGGTGCCGATTTTACATAGTTAATACCAATGCCAACATTTCTTGCTCATATATGGACAAAACTGGTTTCGTCCAACTTTCGATTAAATAAGGAAGCCAATTAGGCGGTTGTGTTATGAGAGAACCAATCCAATTCCAATTTTGGATGAAACACACTCGATAACGAATGGCTTGGTGAACTGCAAAAAGGCCAACAACAGGGCTCAGGTCATAGCAAGCTTAAGTTGCATAAAAGTTGATTTAGCTACCTCACCTCCACTTAAAGCCATCTTCTTTTAACAATTCTATGAAGGGCTTAGCTATCAAGATATAATAATCAATAAATTGCTGATAATACTCCGAAAGAATAAGAAAGTCCCTAAGAGCCTTCTTTATTCTTGAGTGCCTAACATCCCTCATTTTCCCCTCATATAAAGAGACATAATAATTGTAAATGGAAACGGTTATGATTCTAAAGCTTCTAAATAATTAGGAGAAATTTGCCAGACCCTTCAATCCCAAATTTGTCAAGTCTCTCCAATTGCTATCAACAAATACTCTTTCAAAAACAGCACCTCTACAAAATATAACAATGATACCAATTCCAATTTGAAAGACTATAATTAGAAAAAAAAAAAAGGTCATTTAAGCACCCTCACAATTTGTATCCAAGTTGAGGTTGGAAGTTTAGCTTCCAATTTGATGCTACCATAAAACAAGCATTGCTTTTGCCTTAAGCGAAGCTGAGAATTTCAAGTCCAAAAAATCAACAAAGAACATAATCTCTTTCATAAGGAAACTTATAAGGAAATGTCAACTAATATGAAATAAGCTTTTCATGTCTTATAAGTTCAAGGCCAATCTTAGCATAATTAAAAACATTCACAAGTAAAAGTAGCATGTCAAAGGAGTTTACACTTTTATCACACTGAAATTAATAAAATTAGCATGTATGTTTTTGATTAAGCACTATATCTTGAACAAGTAGGTTACAAACAGCTTGATTCCTAGCCACTACAAGTAGCTATACAAGCTTCTTCCACCGAGGCCCGAGAGACGCCACTCTTGCAAATATTGGTGAACGCACGGTAGTATTTCAACTTATCAATTATCTTCAAAGAACCGCAATATTTTTCGAACAAATGAACCTGAGATCATATTAGGTCTTAGGGCTTGGGCAAACAAAAAACTTATCATAGAAATATGAAAATTCAAGTAAAATACAAATATATATATATATATATATACCATGGATTCCGTGCATTCCCAACCATCAACATTAGGCATTCCACATTCACTCTTGCAATTCAAGATGAAAGGACCTCTCTCAGGTCCATATAGAAACTTTCCAATCAATTCCACGTTGCCCGCTAAGTGAAATTTGTATCTCGTAATCTTTGTTACCCACTTTATATTTTCACTCTTTGTTGAGTTATCTTTTGATTCCCGATACTGTAAAGCAAAAAGCAAATGGATGGTATAAGAGTTGAAAACTTGGAACACTTTTTAGACTAAACATGAGCTATCATTGAAGTTTACCGCTTCCCATCTAAGGAAAAGGTCTATCTGGCCTTGTCTAATAACTCTCATCTTCCCGAAGTCTAAGCCAACTAAATAAATGATTCATTTGTTAGAAGAAAAAAAAATCAATATCAAAGGAATTTGAACAACTTAGTGCTTATGATTTTCAAATCCAAATGAATCAGCAACAAGAGTTGCCCGTTGCTTACCGGCTTCTTGCACTCGAAACAATAGCATAGATTCCAAAAACAATAGGAACAATAGCAGCAAAACAACGTTTGTGAGGGTCACAAAACGATAAGATGCCATGAGCAATCTGTTGAGGAAACCCAAGGGAAGAGGCAGAGAATGAATACAGATGCGAGAACAAAGCCTAAAAAAGACCAACAACTGTTAAAAGACATATTCAAGATTGCAATAAGCAATGAAATGATCAACTAAAAGAGTTTAATAGAAAATTTCAGACATTTTCTGGAGAGAAAAGTTGTAAAGAAAAAGAGAAAGACATCAGATCAATGGCAAAATCTATGCAGTCAATTAAACCACATCTGAAAAATGCTCCTAGTGGTTGAATTATTTTTCACAAATAGATAAAGATCAAAACTTTTTCCGTACCACATAATCCATAACTATGAAAGATTAGCCCAAAATCAAAACATGCCAAACTGAAAGGAAACAGAGATCATACCATTCAGTTTTCCTTTTCCAGTCACCCGATTCACCATACAACTTGCTAAAGACGCATATCGTTCCAACAACAGAACACCAAGCAACATTCGAAATACATGGGGAAAAAAAAAAAAATACCCACGCACAACTACACACCGCAATACACAGAGAATTTCGGTAAGCAACAAAATCTCGAAGTCCTTGGACTGAACACAAAATCTGAAAGCAGGCATCGAGATCAAAGAATCCAAGGAATGTCAACGAACAAGAATAAAAGTACCCGAAATGGAGGGAACATACAAGGCGATAAGAGGGACGCCCAGCTTTGAGGTTCTCCGTCGGCGTCGCTTGCTTGAGAGCCCTAAATATATGTAAGTCCGGCGTCAGGGCTATCAGAATTACCATTTCACCACTACCTGACGTTCCCAGGACGCGGCCCAACGAACTCTAGTCAAATCTAACACGGACAATTACGAAACCAAAATCTACTTAAAAGTTGTATCATGAATTGATTACTTTTGTTATGGATATAGAAGCGTTTAAGAATTCCTCAAAGACTTAAAGGTTTAATTCAAACTTAAATCTTTGGTGGATTTTTTTTTATTTAAATTTTATTTTAACATTATTATATTTTTCAATATTTCTTATATATCAAAAATCATTATAATAGAAATGAAATATTATAAAATCTGAACATTGATAGTAAGCGGTAAAATTTAACTCTAAACAACGTTTGTGAGGGACACAAAACCAACAGCTGTTGGAAGACATATTTTTTGTTAAATATGTCTGCTTAAAGAAAATGCAGTACTGAAAAAGCCGAAGCAATTTTTTGTTTTTGAAATTTGGAAGATTTAAGCATCTCATACAGCCATTCTATCTCAAATTCAACTTGTGAAATCTTAAATACTGACATTTAGCTTTCCAAGAAAAGAACGTTGGATTCCATTAGTTATTGAACCAAAGCAATTTAAAAGGGCTGGTGATTGTACACTATCATGGTAAACCTGAAAAACTAGGAGGTGCCAACACCAGAAGAAAGAAGACAAAGTCTGAAGACCAACATTGCTGCAAAGCTTACGCGGCTCTAAGCTCTAGGCTCTTGTAGCTGCACTGTGAGTTCTTAATTTTCTTTTTTCATGACGTTAAGCGACGTTGTCATGTATGTTCCTCAATAATTTTGGTTTTGATAAAATATAATTTAAGATTACGATAACCGACTAATTATTGCAATCGGGTAATGTCACTGTTCCACCAATGGAACACGAGTGGTCGTTATTGTTTTACGCGCTTCCGGGTACAAGTTAGCCAAACGTAGTCTTGTTTGTCAAACTTCTCCGGTAAATATAGGACAGGCTTAGTTTTTCAAGTGCAAAGCAAACACATCTTCATTCTACTCTTCAATTTCTCCAAGAACGCTGCTTTAGCAGTCTTTCACACATCAAGAAGACATGACAGCCCCTTTTCTCACCCCCCTTATTGGGGGAATCGACAGTTTGGTTAGCCCTATTGCTGCAGAAGAGATCAAGCTGCTCTGCTCCGTCGAAAGTGAGGTTGAAAAGCTGAAGAATATGGTTTCATTGATCGAAAACTGGCCTCCGCATGCCGAGGGGCTACAGGATACGGATGCTGCAACTAAAGAACTGCTCGAAAGGCTAGGCAATGTCCTTTTTGATGCAGAAGACTTGCTGGATGCTCTTTCCACTGAAATTCTACAACGAGAAATGGCCGCGGAAAAGGTATGCATGTTCTTTTCGAAGTTAAATCAGCTTACCTTTCGTTGGAAAGTGGCCCATAAGATTAAGAATATAAAAGGGGCATTGCGTGCTATTAAGGGTGATAAGGAACTCGTTTTTAGACGTGCCCCCGGTAGAAACAAGAGTGATGGACTGGGAGAGGGATGATTTTTTTTATCTAAAAGCAGGAGTTATTGGTCAAGATGCTGGTAAGGGAGCAATTATAGGTTTGGTGGACACTATGGTTAAAGGGAATGTTTCAATTATCCCAATTGTAGGTATTGGCGGGTTAGGAAAGACATACTAGCTCGGCTTGTACATGAAGATGAAAGAATCAACAAAAAAAAATGTTTGAGTCAAAAATTTGGTTGTTTCTCTAATGATTTTGAAATTAAAATTATTGTCAAAAGACTAGTAGAATATGTGACAAAAAGGAAACTTAAAATTGATGAAATAGGAGTATTAGTCAAAAGACTTTCGAAAAGTAATGGATGAAAAAGGTACTTACTTGTGTTGGATGATGTGTAGGACTATAATGTTGATAAATGGTCTGCCTTATTAAAATTGTTAATGAATGGGGCAAAAGGCACTACAATATTAAAAACAACATGTGATCAAAATGTTGAAAACAATATTTCTATCAAAACTAGTCATATAGCAATTTATGACGACATAAATTTTTTATCTATAGGGCCAAACAAATCACAAAGAGCCAAAAAGACAAGAACACTTTTTTGCACTAGTGGCTATTTCTTCAAATGTGAGATTAATTGTGCAACCAATTTTTCAAGTAATAAGTTCTTGCGAGCATTGGATCTGAATAGTAAAAAGTTTAAGAGTGTGCCAAACTCTATTGATAAGTTGATACATTTACGATATCTTAGTTTTTCTCATAATCATGAAATCAAGAAATTACCCAACTCTAACTTGTTTAATAAATTTACAGATCTTTAAAACTCTAACTGCTGAAGGCTTGAAGAATTGCTAGTAGACATTAGAAAATCAGTCAACCTTGACGTCTTGAGATCAATGGTTGTCCAAGATTGAAGTATATGCCACGTGGATTGGGGCAACTAAAAGAACTTCAGTCTTTGACCCTATTTGCGGTTGATTCGAGTTCTTTTTCAAGACATGGTGGTGGGTTAAATGAACTAAATGGGCTCAATGAGCTAAGTGGAATATTAGAAATAAAAATATCAGTCATGCAAATGGTGTTGCGTCAAACTCAATAACTGCGAACTTAAAGGGAAAACAATTTCTTAATTCTGTCTTAACGGTGGAGTACTAAAGAAAATGCTAATGATTCTAATGATGACGTGGCATTAAAAGGCTTCCAACCGCATCCAGATTTGAAACGGCTTCGCTTGCAAAATTATTGGAGTTCAAGGCTTTCAAAGTGGCTTTCATCACTCAAGCAGCTCGATCTTAATGGTAGATGAGATGCAAGATATATCCTCTTGTGACGATAAGAATGAGTTCTCTTCTTCATCGGTGTCAGAATCTTTTTTCCCATCGGTGGAAAAGATTCAGTTAATATCTTGCCCTAATCTAAGGGATTGGAGGGGGACAAGTCCTTTTGTGAAGTTTGATGGAGATGAAGACAATTCTCCTGAAGAAGCAATAGTATAACCCATGATAGAGTATCATTTAGAGGCTTCATTTCTTTGCCTTTCAAGTTTATATATCGATAATTCTCATATGTTGGCTTCCATGCCATCATGTGCACATCTTGAAGGCTTATGGAGAAAGTGAACTCAAAGCTTTTGCGATAAACCATGATGACAAATGCATCAACGACAACAACTATCTCTTCATATACCCCTCGTTCAAAACTGAAACATTTGTGATTGAATTCCATTATGGATTTAGAAATTTTGGAAGAGGAATGGCAGCAAAATCTCTTCTCCCTTGAATTTTTGTTGATAGTAAATTGCCAGAATTTAAGATGTCTTTTCCCAAGATTACCAAATCCTACGTCACTCAAATATCTGGACATTTCTTATTGCCAAGAGCTTGAGTTGAGCTTTACAATGATGAACATGGGATGCAATGGCAAGGTTTAAAGGGCCTTTGTACTCTCTAATTAATAGGTATTTCAAAGTTGGCATCTCTCTTGTCAAGACTTCAACATGTTACAACTTAACAAAAGCTTTAGATTTCAAATTGTAAAAACTTAATAGCCATAACAAAGTGGATCCAAAACTTCAAATCACTTGAAACATTTTCAATTTTTGGATGCAAGAATTGACATTATTACTTGAAGGAATGCACATGTTGTCATCTTTACAAAAGCTAGAGATTCAAAGTTGTCATAACTTATTGCAAAGATACAAAGAGCCAGGTAAGGATTGACCAAGATTGCTCACATCCCAAACTTACACCTTTAGTGAATTCTAGGTATGCTATTTATTATTTTGAGGTACTCTCATTTTTTTTCTTTTTTTTCTTTTGATAACTCTTGGTTGTTGAATTTCAAATATTGCATAATATAACTAATTCAAATATTGAAGAAGTAGATAACAAATTTGATTATTGTTGGAATATATTAATATTTTGATAATGACAAAAAAAATTATAATATGAAAAAATTATAATAATTATTATCTATTTATTAATTTAAATAAGAATAGTAATGCTGGACCGTTTTGCACAAAAGTGGGTAAATGTAAATTAATGTGGAAGCCCCAATGCAATTTAGTAGGGATTGACGAAAATCTGAGAAAGCAAGTTTCATTAAAGAAACTCACACTCTTCTCAAGCTCATCAAACTCACGAAATCATTCTTCATTTCGGTGATTCTAATATGAGATCATTACTACTGCTTGATATTCTTGTTAGAAAATCACTTTTTTCTTCAATACAAATTGTTATTGAGTTGATTTTCTACAAATGAACAATGTTAGGGCTTAAATGAAATTTGGGACTTTTGTCCAATTTATTCTATAATAACTGTGTAGAATCTATTTAAGGCTTTTGAATTGAATTTTGTATATCTTTTAAAAGCCTAGTTCCAAAATTGTAATATTAGAATAAGAAACTTGTAACCGGATTTAAGAGATTGGTTATCCCTCGTAAGGAGTTGAATATCCCTTGTAATCAATTGTTAAGTTAATTAGAAGTGACTATAGTAAATTGCTAGAGTGGGTACAGTAGGTGCTGAGGTCACTTAAGCTGAATTACCTACCAAAAGTCTTTGTCTTTGTATTGTGTGAATACTTTACTTACTATCATGTAATTATTAATTGCTTCACTTAGTTAAAAAAAAAAAAAGACAAAAGAATTTTTAAGAAACCAAATTCACCCCCTCTCTTAGGTTGCTATAGGATCCAATAATCATACATTGGTCACATCCTAGAGTTATGCTCACACTTGGAGTTACTTCGATGGAGCCAAAATTGAAACAATTATGCATCTTCCACTCATTCAAGTATAGTAAACTTTAGTTATCATAATCCTTTATGGCAATTGAGATGTCAGCCTTTTTTTTCCCTTAAGATGTCCAACAAAGTTGAAATAAAATGAGTAATTTATTATATTCTTAAACCCTCCAACGATTAGATGTGCATTATTATAAGTAAGCATTTTCTTTATGCTTCAATTTGACTTTACCTTTCGTTGCTGCCACTGCCACCACCGCCTCCGACCGCCCCTGCCCCGCCACCAACTGTTCCAACAGATCCTCTATGATGGTCCACTCCAACTCTGGCGGCAGCGGGCTAAGGATGATCCCTTTGCAGCGCTTGATTGCGCTTCAACTCATTGAAGTCCTTGGATTCTCTCAGCAACAATGCCGCCCCCGTCACCAACAGCTCCTGGAATGCCACTCCGTTCGATGGATCATTTCAAGTTTAGCATTGACGCTTCAACAATGTCAAAGGCGAAGAAGAAGCAATCGGGATGCTTACCAGTACTGGCGAAAAGGTATTGTTGAAGCCTCCCTAAAAAAAGCAGTTGGATGCTTTAGGTGAAGTGTTGATTTTTTTTTTATACCGTTTCCCCATGTTTAATTTGACCAGTGGTGATGATTGTGAAGTGTTAACTGGATCTTGAAGGAGCGGATGGTGTTGGATTTAGTTCAGACGTTATTATGGTGAAAGCTGGTGAGTTAAGCGATTAAATTTTCTCTAAAATGGAATTGGCAGTGTTTCAATTATATGAATCTATGATGGACTTCATCTTAGGTACATCATTAATAATATTGTCTAGTGGGGGTAGGTTTTTTCTCCGTTTAATTTAGTTGCATTTTATTAATGACATCAAGCTGAAGAATGATCCTTAGGAAATTTAATTCTTTGGAAGGGAAGTTTATAGGATTCCCTTGAAATTTCTCATGTCTTTAGCACTCCAACTGCCATAAAGAGAAAGTATTGAATGAGATATGGTGAAGAAGGAAGTCCGCGAGTAGATAATGAATTGTAAATGAATAGAGTCAAGTTTTGTATAATCATGGTGAGTTGTCCAAGGAGCCTTTAGATACAAAATTTGAGTCATAACAACCATAGTTAGTTTTCAAGTAATTTTTACAATTAACATGAGAAGATAATGAATTGTTATTAACCATAACTAATTTTCTTGACATCTGAGTTACAAATTTTTTTCTATTTTTAACTCAGGCATCGATCTTACTATGCTTTAGATAAGATGACTGTTGGTTGGACACTCAAAAGTACCAAAAGTTACATACAATCTAATTTTGTTATTTTAAACTAGTTTACTATGAATTATAAATTAGAGTAGAGAGCACATGTTATTATATATGATCGACTAAACGAAAGAAATCACATTATTTTGTTTAATGAAAAAATTAATATCATGACTTTAAATGTTATGTTAGGATTTACTTAACAAATGAATGCAGAGATATGTGTTCCTTTTCTTGTTGTGCCCTATAGTCTCTAGTGAAGTAATTAAACCAGGAAATTAAATGCCAAACGAGAAATCTGGTGCTTTAACAAAGGAACAAGAATTGTTGGTTTCTGTTGTGACCAAGCAAGAAAAAAATTTTAAGGCAAAAAAAATGTAAGAAGCTAAAGAGCGAGAATCAACATCATATAAATAATTGGCGGAAATTTCCTTGTCCAATTGTAAGGGACCAGATCTACAAGATTTTGAAGCTCTAGAGTAAGTAAGTGTTCACCGTCAACATAAACTAGATAAATTGAAAGTCCAGAAATACAAAAGAAGGAAGACGAAGACTAGAGGCCTCCACCGGGAACGAGTTTCGTAGCTACCTACCCTAGTCTTTGGCCGGTGGCTGCCAGCTATGGGCGTCCCACTTTGGCTGCCAGCCACTCTTTCTCTTTATCTGTAACGGGGTACAGATAAAGTTAAAGGAGAGCCGGCAGTAAAGTAAGATGGCAAATGACTTTGTAATTCGGGCCATGGGCAAAACGTGGTGTGCGTACACTGCGTCCCACTTTGGCTGCCAGCTACCCTTTCTCTTTTTCTGTACTATGGCCCGAATTACGAAGTCATTTGTCATCTGTCATCCAGACTTTATTGTACTTGTCTGACACCTTGCGATTTAAGTCATCCATGATTTTACCAGAACTAACACGAGTCTATTGTGGTTGGACGGCCTAATTCTTTAAGACAAGAGACGGGTGAATATTTATGTAAAGCGGCAAGAGAGGAGTCGTAATCTTTTTTTCTCTTCCCTCCTGGAGCTAGTGAAAAACTACAAGAAGATATATCAATTTGTCTCTGTTGGAGAATGCTCTCCCACGTCGGACTCGGGATGGTCAAGTAATGGCCTT
>CM052363.1:8835543-8868155 GCA_028551485.1 Casuarina cunninghamiana | reverse complement strand
ATCATCGAAGAGAACATAAACCTCTTTCGAAATTGAGCAGAAAAATTTATGTAACAAAGAAAATCAGAATCCTATTATCTAAAAAGTAAATACTAAAATAAGATTGAATATCAAGTTATTACAATTTTATCAAATTACTTTATCAAACAAATTATGATCTGTCTATAACTAAGAGAAACCAAATTCAAAATTACAATTGGGTTTTTATGGCTCATTATCTTTTTTTGAGTGTCCAAGCAATACTCATATTATACTAAACATGGTAAGAAATGACTCCAAGAGAAAAATATTTGATAACTCAGTTATCAAAAGAATTAGTGAGGTTGATAGGTAATTTCTTAAGTTATCATATTACTTTGTAAAAGATAGTTGAAAACAAAGTACTTTATCCCTTGTATGTATTTGTAAACAATGGAAACTTCAAAGTAATGTTTTTTCAATTTAGGGATTTTTAAATAAATTCTTGTTTTGTTTTACAATTTTCTTTCCAACTGTGGTTAATAATGCTATTTAGAACACAAGTCTTCAAAAGTAAAGGCCTGTCTAACAAAGCAATATTTAGAGTTCAAAATATTAATAGATTCCTCTTGAACTTTAATAAATGATAATATTGACCCACCACAGCTAATTGCAACAAATAATATATAATATCAATTTAAGAAATAAAAAAATGTAATTTCTTGTATAAAGTAAATAGAATCAAAATTATAGGAACAACTTTAAGATCATAGACCTATAATAGATTTTGGTAGGGAATTAAATCATTAGCTTTTAATATAATGACTAATAAGCATTGCAATTTATCTTATCTTGCGGCATAAATAAAAACTCAGGCCTTATACTTAGGTGTCTCAGGTGACTTGCCAAGGTTATCCAAACATTCAACCTCCCATGTCCTTTATCCATCTTTTCAATTATTTGTTACATATTGGAATTATCATTATCTTTTCACTTATCTTAATAAAAGTCATGTCATTTGACTTTAGAGACCAACTTTTTGACCTATTAACCCTCTTGTCCCCTAATTGTTGCCCACTTATCTTGAGCCAACCTTTTAATTAATTATATGCCCTCCAATTCTCTATCAATCAATCTTCTAACAACGTTTTGCTATCCCAATAAGAATCATGTCATTTGTCTTCAAAACTAGCTTTGGATATTTGTTCTATGCCAAATATTGACATTTTATAATGACCAAGTGACTCAATTCTAAGGATGAGCTATATGATGATAGTAATATGAGATATCAATAGGCAATTTTAACTTATAAAGTTTTACTTTAATGTTGACTTGAAGACTGATACTCGAAGAGAAAAATTATCTTATAATGGCCAACAAATATCATATGAATTCTTTTTTAGAGAATTTTTTTTATACTGAAATTTCCTTCTTACGTTCTACCTTCTTGCCCCAACCAACCAGTCCCACCATTGCTAAAAGACAAAAATTGTATAGGGCTCCATATGAAGGTGTCTTTTCTTGGGAGATGGAGCACAATTGATGTTCCCACCAACTTTGTAATCACACCATATAAGCACCACATATTATTTAGGGTGGAAGCCATCACGAATGGGAGAGGGCTTGATGGCTTCCACCCTCATTCGTGATCTAGTGATTGCGTGATGGGAGATTATGTGAGACGTGGCTTCCTGGACAGAAATTGAATGTTAATGATCTTTAATGGTAAATTTAGTTTTTAGGAACTCGCTTCATTGGAAAGTTGATTTTGGGACTGAACATGATTCAAGGATTTAATTTTGCACGTTCATCATAATTTCTTCGTCATTGTACATCTAGGTGGATGTGGGATATTAATAATTTTAGCATATCTGCATGTGGGTTTGATTTGGGTTTTTCGCAGTAATGATTGTTGGTGTATTCTAAGTTTCAAACAGAAATTGAGCAGAAAAGCGTTATTGTAAAAAAACTTTACTGATTAAATTAAAATAGCGAAGACACTTTTACTTCAAGAGTCGCTAAAACAATGGAGTTGTTTTCTGTTGTTAATACTTTCTTTTTTTTTCAGATGTTTCCTTTGCTGATCCTTTGTTTGCTGTTGTTATCAAAAAATTCCCCTTGTCTGGAATTATTTTGTCTGTCCCCTTTTATCAGTGCTTTGTTTTGTGCCTCGATTGTGAAATTCAACATTGCTGTTTTTTTTTTACCTACTCTTTTCCCAGAGAGATCACGTAAGGAGTTTGGGAGGGCATGCAAGCTCAACCCATTACTGTACCATTGTCATGGAAACAAGCTTTTGGTCTTGTTACTCTGCCAAGACTAACATAAGATGACTTGTTGGGTATGACTTGTTGGGCTCTTCCTTTGATTTGGACAACCAGACCAATAAATCACTTTGAAAATAAAAGGCTCTTTTTTTTTATTATTCTTTTGTACTTTTTCAAAACAGAGATAGTATCATAACTATTAATACTGATAAAGTTCGTTATAATAATCATTTTCTAAATAAGCACAAAGAATCAAATATAAACTTAATTTTTAGAAAAAAGTAAAATGCTTACATATTAAGTTACATCACAAAATATAAAAATAAAAGTATAAAATACATTGAATAGTACATATGCTTATTTATAAAGACTTATAGTTATCTAAGCTTAATTTATCTTTTATGAAGATGACTATGCATGGACGAGATATTGAGCGAAGTTAATAAAAAATGTGCATAATTGAATAAATAAAAGCTTTGACCTATTAGAGTTAGTTAAACTTAGTGGGCCTTAGCCCGTTAGTTGGCCCAATCTTTTGTGTAGCCGTTAGTTTTATTCGTTCATAGATGTATGTTAGAGACTGTTGTATTCGTTGGCAGCTAGTAGAGGACCCGCTGAGCTAGTCTAATTTATATTGTTAGGAAGGCCACTTGGATACCATATCATATACGATTGTACAAAGACCCTCCAGATTGGAGGTGTAAAGTGCAATTCCGGCTTAGTATCCGGTAAGAGAAGTGTTTAGGAATCGGATATTTGATGTCACAATCTCCTCAAAATATTGAATTTTTTAATGAAAAATACTTTTCACATGAAATTTTTTATTAGTAAGGAAATGGGAATTAGACTTAAATTTGAATATCGTATAAGAATATGTGAATCTAATTAACAACTATCTTTTTTTTTTCTTTTGAACTAACTTTCACAAGAAAAACAATCATTTTTAAGAATTATATATATTAAAATACTATTCAAACAATGTCGGATATATTATTTTCTTGTATAATGAGCCAAACAGGGGCGCTCTCCTTAGTGAGGCAAAGGACAAATTTAAGGAGGGAGGAGGTTGAGACGAGAACTAAGATATCCTGTGACGTGGTGCATCAGGGTGGCGGACCACAACGCAGCACGTGAGGTATACAGACAGGGGGTGGTGGTCACGGAAGATGGAGAAAGGACTTATTGTTTCGTACTCATAAGTACTAAGCAAAAATTGTTCGAACACTATATAAAAGTGTTTTTTCATGTGAAATGTGGTATTATTCATGACCTATTAATTTTTTTATCATTAGAAAGTTTAAAATTTAACTCAAAAATTACATCAAGAGTTAAACAGATATTTTATTTAAATTTCATCATAAAAAATTATATATTTGATATGAAATTTTTATTATACACAAAATTATCACATCATATGAGTATCATCACAATTAAAAAAGTCATTTACCGAAGTATGTCACTTATGAGACTCATTCAAAAGGCTTAGCCGTAAATGAAAAAGGCGCTGATATGTAACGAAAAAGCAAATATAAAAGAGGAAGTGGGCTAGTTTACCAATTTGTGTAAAAATTAAAAGAAAATAGAAAATTACTCTAATTGCAGCCATATATTAGATATATTGATGGTTGATTTCTATCAAAACTTATCCAAATGTAATTTTACAGGAGCGAAAAAGAATGGGAAGGCATCGCTTTTATTGCGAATGTTGAGAAAAGCTAAAAATCATGGAAAAAATCTTTACACATAACACCTAAACCAATAAAATCACATTATTTTATTTACTCATAGGCAATATACATTCGCACTGCTTTCTAACACAAACGGAATGCACTTCGGAATTCTAATACGAGGATGTTAATGACTTGGACCATGAAGAGAACCCTAATATGGAGGTCTAATGATTTGGGTCTCTCGGCAATCGGGAGGATTGTGAAAATTTCTTCAATAACTGAACAAATCTCTGATTCCACCGATTACGTTGTTTCCGAAGATTAAATGTTCCAACCCTGTTTCTGGAAATAAAACGGCCTGTTGTGCCGCTGATTGAATCAGTCTTGCTCGTCGAATCAGACCTGGCAGGAATAGACGCTAAGATGTAATAAAAGCAAATAGACGCAGGAGAGGAATTGTCCAGTCGCGGTGAAACTCTGCCCTCTTCATCTCTGTTTTATCACTCCAATTGGAAGCTCTTTCCTCCCTCTTCTATTCCTCAAAACCCCTACCTCCCCTACCGCTGGGTCATATTAATAACATTGAAATAAAAATAAAGAAATCTGTAGCATCAATGTGGGTTTTAATGCTAAAAAATGTCCATAAGCTTTTGTAGTTCAAAAATTATGAATAAAACTTATATATTCATAAAAAAATCCTTATAAAATGAAAATATTCATAAATGATTGTTGATATTTTAATTAGAAAGCAAGAAAATAGTAATGATGTAGTGCATAATATCAAACTTCACAAATATTAGCAAATAAGCTCTCCATTCATCCTGATAAAAATAATAATGCAGAAGTATTTGAAGATGAGCTTGTACCACCGTCTATCCCAAAAGTTGATATAGTAGTAACATCACAAGGCTCTTCCATCTCTTTCATTTTAGTTGTGATATATTCAAGCTCTTTATGACTTTCAGGAGTTTTAAGACTTTTTCGAGATGTTTGAATAGCTTCCAACTCTATTGCAACCTCTTTCATTGAAGGTCGCCTCTTCCCATTTAAGTTCAAGCATCTCTTTGTAAGATTTGCAATTGCAATCTTCTCTTCCTTCTTATCATCTTTCAAAACTTGATTATCAAGGATATCAAATAACTTGTTCTCCTTAATTGATTCAACAAAAAATGTGGCTAAACTCTTTTCTGTCCTTGTTGAAGAGAGTACTTTTTCTCCAGTTAGTAGCTCGGCAAGGACTACACCAAAACTATATACGTCACTTTTTTCTGTAAATTGACTTGATTGGAAGTATTGAGGGTCCAAGTATCCCCAGGTGCCACGTACTAGTGTGGTTAAGTGAGTTTGATCAACAGTAATTGATCTTGAAGTCCCAAAGTCTGCTACTTTAGCTTTATACTTATCATCCAAGAGTATGTTTGTAGACTTAATGTCTCGGTGGTAAATAGGTGAGGAAGCTATTGAGTGTAAGTAATAAAGTGCTCCTGCAACTTCTGTTGCAATTCGTAAGCGCATATCCCATGTTAAAAGAAACTCCTCACTTTGATTACCAAGATATTGAGCAAGCGTTCCATTAGGGACATATTCATAAACTAGCAAGGGAACTTCAGTTTCTAAGCAGCAACCAATCAACTTCACCACATTCCTATGATTAATTTGTGAAAGGATGACCACTTCATTAATGAATTCTTGGAGTTTTCCTTCATCAATTACCTTGGACCTTTTCACAGCTACAATTCTTCCGTCTACCAACATGCCTTTGTAAACAGTGCCTTGCCCTCCTTGGCCAAGTATTCTATTCACATTAAAATGATCTGTGGCCTTCTCCAAATCTTTTGAAGTAAACAATTTGGTATTTTCAACATTGACTTCATTAGAAAATAATTTATGTTGTAGCAATAAACCACCATTTCTCTTAAAGAACTTCTTCTTTTGTTTGATCCTCCTCCTTTTTTTGATTATTCTATAGGATAACCATCCACCAACAAGTAGAACTAATAGCCCAACACTAGTGCTAAGACCTACACCATGCAATGGAATAAGACCATGTTATTGAATTCAATAAAAACAAATAATGGTTTTTATTCACTTATAAGATATCATAATTGAAATAAGAAGAAGTTTTAAAGTGAATTTTGAAATTAAGATTGTGATGTCATGTAAATCACCACCTATTCTAAAAGTTTAGGTTTGTGATAAATAATAAATATTTATTATTTAATTTAATATTCTAACATTAGCATTTAAATAAAGAGACATCTATTTTAAATGCTAAATGTTTGACAAACTATCTTCTGTGAAGAGGTATCTTAATAGTTATTAATGATTTTAATACTCAAAACAAACTGGATATGCTATAATTGGGTTGTCTAACATTGGACACCTCTAACTATCAATTTATTTTGATTTATCCTGTCTATTATAGGTTGGCCTTATAGTGGAAGAAAAATTAAGCACCTAAAATGCATATACAAGATGTAAATTGATATATCAAAATTGCTTGAGAACTTCATTAAAAAAAGTTCTTCCCCTGTAGATGGCCTATCCTCACCCTTACACCTAAGTATCCTTTTACAAGATTAGCAACTTTCTTTAGTTCATCAATATTACCCTTGTTTATAAGGTGTTAAAAATTTTAAATAATTGATCCTTTTTCATTGTAGAAACAAAGTACAGAAGAATTTTTTTTTAGTACATAATTTTTTCTTTTTTTCTATTTCCTATACTATCTTGAAAAACAACCTTCTTACCTATCAACAATTTCCCAAAACAATACCAAAACTATATACATAATTTTTTCAACTAGGTCATCAATTCAAAAAGACTTTGAATCCAAGTATCCATAAGTTCCTTATATTAAAGTAGTTGCTTGTTTATTGTTGACAAAAATCAACCTTGAAGCCTAGAAGTCAATCATTTTTGCTATAGGACTCTCATTCAAAAGTATGTTTTCCAATTTTATATCTCTATTAATAATTTGTATAACAACTTTTGAATATAAGTAATATTTCAAAAATAGTGTTGAGCTTAGATTAGTTTCCAATTAGTACAATCCATCATATTATCTATAACACTAAAATACAAAATCTACAAAATGTCAAATATTCTCCTACTTATTATGAAAATTTAGAAAGAAAATATAACAAACAAAGCTTGGGAGAAAAGGTATTGGAATTTGCATTTATAAATATTTTGATAGTGAGGCCATCCTAAAAAACAAAAGAGTAGAACCTTGATTTTTCCGCTTTAAAAAAAAAAAAAGTGGGAGAATATTACATTTATAAATGTTTTGCTTCCAAAGTAGGACTTTTTTCTCATCTTTTTATCGACGAAGGAGGCCTTATTTACTTACCGAGTGCAATAGCAAAGCTTCTAGAATTGCTACCTTCAAGGCTGCAGACTATTTCTTCTACTCCTTCTCCCCACTTGTATTCTCTGTATCCCTTTGGACAAATACACTTGAAAGTCCCATCAAGGTTTATGCATTGCTTTCCACCACCACAGGAGTTTGAAATTTTGCACTCATTAATGTCTAAATCACAATACAATTCATTAGCACTAATAATAAAACAAAGCATCCTTTTGTGCTCCTTTTGCTAATACTACCCCTCTATCAAACTTGGCAAGTAAGAGTGGTTTATAAAACTAGAAATAAAGAGAAAATGCATTAATAATAGTTTGAATTGTTTTATATTTTTAAATTGTGTTTATTTTTAAATAAAAAATATTTTCCTTCTTTACAAGTTGATTTTATGAAAGCATTAAGACTACTTAAATCTTGATTAAAATTTTAGCTAAAATAAAAATCATATTTTTTTTTCTCAACATACCATTTTTAAAGGAAAAAAGGACTTCCCTATTAACGATGAACAGTTTAATAAACCAAGTCTTAATTGTTACCTTTGCAACCATCGGAAAGGTAGGGGTTCCCATCATACCCCTTGGAGCAACCGCAACGATACCCAGGATTGTTGATGAAATTGTAACATTCGCTATGTGCTGCCTTACATGCATAGTTTGTCTGATTTTTCTTAGCCTCTATGCACGTTTCATTTCCAACTGCCCAATCAAGCACCAGAGGAACTTCCTCTCTACCCTGTAAATTTACAAGATCCAAAGAGGAAAATTTGTATGCTTTTTCTTCCGCGAGAAAGCCAAAACTACATGGATTAAATCTCTGGACATTAACGTGGTTGTTCACGGTCCCCAAAAATACAGTAAAGGAAGCAATGCCTTGCGGGACAGACGACCGGCAACAGCCGACACCATCGCAAGAACCGTTGACCACGCTGTCACTACCGTCGCAGCGGGAGACGCATCCCGTCGTGAAATTCTTTTGTACAATCCTGCCTCTAAAATAAGCGACAGTGTTACAACCAACTGCGAAGAGCTTGTTTTTTGTATTTGAGACAAGAAACTTCCCTCCCATAAACCACGGTTGGTAGGAATACCCGTTGTAGCAACTTCGGGCAACCCACTTTGACACTCGCAGTTCACCATCCAGGGATATGTTGAGGACTTCTAGATTACCGTTACCCAGAAGAGGTTTTGGAGGGTTGAACGTGTGGTTACAGGTGATGAGAAAAGATGGATCAAGGTAACAATCTTCACTGGTTCCAAAAGGGTAGGGGATGGCAAGCGATCCACATGTCCTATTGCAGCTCGAATTGATTTCTGTTGCTACTACTGCTGCTAGGATCAGAGCCCCAAGTAGCAGTTCTTGGAAAACTATTCCACGCAAAGCCATCGCTTGCCTTTTCTTTGTCTCAGGTTTAGTTTCTTGATGCCCCAACGTCCTTCTCTTTATAGAAGGCAAGTATTGGTGCCGAGACTCACTATTGGATAAACAATAAAAAGAAGGGAAAAGAAAAAAAAAAAACAAGTAGGCATGGAGAACGAAAAGAACACGTCCAGAAAGCTTCTAGTGATGTAAGATGTGTTGGCGAAATGGACAAGGGTAAACTAGTCAAAGAAAAGGCATTATTGCGTATACTTGACGGCATGATAGGTGCTGTCCAAACTTGGTCCACTTGTTTTTAAGTCATTATAATTAGAAAAAACGTATAACTCTTGTTTTTCTATTTGTTTTAAGTAAAATAGGGCCCGCTTATTTATTTCAACTAAAAAATAACATGCATCCTATTTTACTTATATATTACTATATTATTTCTTATACAACAAAAAAATTCTCCTACTTTCAATCAAATTTGAAGGAAATTTTTTTTTGTTATAATATCAAAATATATGATTCCGGTGAATAAAAATCTTATTATAGCTCATTATTTAAGTGCAAGACCTTTGAGTATTTATAAAACTCATAACTTCATCTTACTATAGTTATAAACAAGTGATGTTGAAATCATATATTACTTAGAGTTTATTGTAAAAATCTCTATAAAGAAACAAATAATTTCACCTTTACAAGCTAGCTTTATAGATGAAAAAATTCTTAATATAATATTAAAATTTCTCACATTTAATAGCTCAATGAAACTAAGCTCAAAGAATTAGTATACAAAGCAACACAACCACCTTCTTCTCCACTTAACTAAAAAGGAAAAATAAAAATGATAACATGAAATCAAAATTAGGATAGTGCATATTTGTTTATAGGCAAAATAAAATCCCTATGTTCTCCCCTACACTTGTAGAGATAGACCATATTAACAATAGTAATGATTTATATTATTCCAATGGTATTATGATATTCTTGCTATATAAAAATTATATCTTTCTTTATAAGATAACCATTTAAAAAATAAAGTTTATATCTTTCCTACTCACCTTTCCCTTTCTTTTCTTTGTTTCTCCCCCCTCCAAAACAAACTTAGGAATAATTTAATGCATTGTTTGGTACATTTTAGAAATCATCAAAGCATGAATTCTTAAGTACAATGTCTTCCTCATATCCCTTAGTTTTAGGGAATCAAACCAGTGTTCTTATTAAGAATGTTTAGGCAAAAACTTAAGAATGTTTAGACAAAAGTAGATAACATTATTTTCTTAATAATTCTATGAAACTTTATACAAAACTTATTTTTTATACGATACTACACTTACAAAAGGGACTTGGAGCCTCACTTTTATACCTATATTAGCTACTTTTAACAATTTTTCGTAACACCATATATTATTATTATGTTATTACTTTAATCAATAAAAAAAATAAAAAATAGAAGTCGAGGTCTTCTCTTTTTTTTGCATTGACTAAATTTTTTTCCATTCCTTCTAGTCAATGCTTAGTAACTATTCCTAGTCACGGTCCCCCTTCTTTTCATCTCCTTCCCTTCTCTTTCTCCTTTGTCTGTTTTCCTTACATTTTTCAAAGCTACAGTCAAGATGGTCAAAGCATTGAGAGTCGCGAAAAAGTTGCATGGATTGAATGTAGCTTTGGAAGACGTCAAGAAGAAGCAGAAAACGACTAGGGAGAAAGAGAAGGGAAAGACCTTGACTTTGAGTACTTATCTTTCTATTGATTTTTCTCTCTCATTATTTATGACAACCTTCATATAGACAAATTGATATATTTTTCTACCAGCTCCTGGTCAAGGAATACGAAAAAGGATGACAAGCTCTTCTCTTACCGGTTTAAAAAAATTCACCCATCCTTGTTTCATGGAACCAATAGACGCCTATATTGTCAATTCTATTAAAATCAACTATTGACTTAAATTGCATCTGTAGGCTTCTTCATAAGAGCCCTAAAGTCTTCCCCGCTCTATTCCACCAGTCTGGCTCGGGGCTACATTCAACACTACGTCCCACATTGGCTGCCAGCTATCCTTTCTCCTTTCTCTCTATCTGCCCCCCACCATGTTCTGCCACCTTAAATTCAATCTTCAGGCCCGAATTACGAAGTCATTTGTCATCCACACTTTCTTCTACTTGTCTGCTACCGAGGCTACCTTCAGCAATGGGTCCTTTCACTTTATCTGCACCCCACCAATGGCCCGAATTAGAAAATCATTTGTCATCCGCACTTGGGGCGGGGCCTGGCTCAGTGGTGTTATCTGAGTCAAACCCTGATTGTCCGTCCCACTGGTCAAGTATAGAAAACTACTTGGGTCTCACTTTTGTAGGCCATTAATCCTTTCTCTTTATCTACACCCTACCATGTTCTTCTCCCTTGTCTTTCTTTGCCTATCCCCTGAATTACCAAGTCATTTGTCAGTATTATGAGATATTAAATGTGTTGTTGACGTTGTGAAGTGAGATGGGATAGTTGTATGAAATGTTTGCTTCTACCATGTTTGAAAAGCGAACTCCTACTTTGATATTTTTAGTTTTGCATTTTCCTTAATCGTAACTCAAGTTTTATTTTTAGTGTATTTAGAATTACATAGCTTGTGGAAATGGCTTATATCGATAGAAAAAGAAAAATGATAACTTACAAAAATGACTCTTTTTCTTTCACCCCTTTCAACCCGTCAACCCCTCAACCCGTCCAACCCGTCCAACCCGTCCAACCTAAACCACCGATCGCTCTTTCAACTCAAACGAGTAATCTTCGGAAATATCAAAGAATGAAAGTTCAACGAAGTTTTTCACCGAACGCCTTTTCACACTCTCAAACATTTGCCGGTTCTATGTTTCGCCTGGAATGAAGAAACACTCACCTAACGCGTTGAATTGATTGATGTGTAGAATGAATAAATGTCTTCTTTTTTTTTTTTTTTTGAAGTGTAAGTCACGCTCCGTCAACTTTCACCTGTGAATAGATCAATTGTCACCGACTTGTGTCAGGTCTTAAGTGTGATACAAGCTCACAAAGGCCACCGGCCTGAGAATAAGGCTGCTAGCTACGAGAGTAGTTGCCAGTGTAGGGTCACCGGCCTAAGACTAGTGGAGGCCTCTAGTCTTCGTCTTCCTTCTTTTGTATTTCTGGACTTCCAATTTATCTGGTTTATGTTGACGGTGAACACTTACTGTAGAGCTTCAAAATCTTGTAGATCTGGTCCCTTCCAATTGGCTCTCGGTCTTTAGCTTACATTTTTCTTGCTTGGCCACAACAGAAACCAACAATTCTTGTTCCTTTATTAAAGCAGCAGATTTCTCCTTCGGCATTTAATGTCCGGGTTTAATTACTTTGCTAGAGACTATAGGGCATAACAAGAAAAGGAACACATATTTCTGCATGTATGTGTTTAAGTAAATCCTAACATAAGATTTAAAGTCATGATATTAATTTTTTTATTATTTATCATAACCTTGTCAAAATACTATTTATTATAAATGAACAAAATAATCTGATTTCTTTTGTTTAGTCAATCATATATAACAATATGTGCTCTCTACTCTAATTTATAATTCATAGAAAAGAGGTTCAAGATAACAAAATTAGATTGTTTGCAACTTATGGTCCTTTTGAGTGTCCAACCAATGGTCATCTTATTTTAAGCATGGCAAGATCAATGCCTAAGTTGAATAGAAATAAAAAATTGTAACTCAAATGTCAAGAAAATTAGTTATGATTAATAAGCAATTCATTATCCTCTCAATTTTGTATCTAAAGGCTCCTTGGATAACTCACCATGATTATACAAAACTCAACTTTACTCGACTTTACACAATTATACAAAGCTTTCATAGCAACATTTCAGTTTTTGTTCAATCATGTAAACGGTCATTTATTCTTCCAGCCCCTATAATAAAAGCATATTAGCCAGTATTTTTAGGTTTAGAACTTTCATTGAAACTGGGGGGGTCTGATTAGAAATCGAGAGTTCTAACGAATGATCACCAACATACCATTGAACTTCTATACTTTTTGTATGGGTAATTCTAATTTTTAGCCTTGGAAATTTCAAGTTTACCTTTTTATGTTTTGGAAGTGTCATATTTCTTTAGGCTACTACTAATGAAGAAATGTTTTTTATTATTTAACATGGTCTCTAGCTTTGATGTTGACTCTGAAATGTTCTATTGATCAACTTCTATAATATGTAACTTAGGTTGGGAGGAGAAGCTATTCTTAAGTTTATGTAAATTCAAAACTTAAATAACTCTACAATGACAAACAGTTAACATATTTGTCTTACATTCTAATGTTCCTTACAAATTTTAAAAATATCTATTTTGTCATTTGGCACTTTTTGATTGAGTAAATCTTGTTAATGCTAAAAGAGTTCAATTGGCAGGCTGCTAAGAATTCCCAGGAAAGGAAGAGTGGTTCCTTCATTTTAGATGTGTTAGGAGATTCATTTACAATCCATTATCTACTTGCGGACTTCCCTCTTCACTACATCTAATTCAATACTTTCTCCTTATGGCAGTTGGAGTGCTAAAGACAAGAGAAATATCAAGGGAACCCTATAAACTTTCCTTCCAAAGAATTAAATTTCCTAAGGATCATTCTTCAGCTTGATGTCATTAACAAAATGCAACTAAATTAAACGGAGAAAAAACCTACCCCCAATAGACAATATTATTAATGACGTACCTAAGATGAAGTTCAACATAGATTCATATAATTGAAACACTGCCAATTCCATTTTAGAGAACATTTAATCCCTTAACTCACCAGCTTTCACCATAATAACATCTGAACTTAATCCAACACCATCCGCTCCTGCAAGATCCAGTTAACGCTTCACAATCATCACCACTGGTCAAATTAAACATGGGGAAACGGTATAAAAAACAAAAAGAAAAAAGAAAAAAGAAAAAAATCAACACTCCACCTAAAGCATCCAACTGCTTCTTTTAGGGAGGCTTCAACAATAATTTGTCGCCAGTATTGGTAAGCACCCAGACTGCTTCTTCTTCGCCGTTGACATTGTTGAAGCGTCAATGCTAAACTTGAAATGATCCACCGGACGGTGTGGCATTCCAGGAGCTGCTGGTGGCGGGGGGCGGCATTGTTGCTGATAGAATCCACGGACTTCAATGAGTTGAAGCGCAATCAAGCGCTGCCAAAGGGATCATCCTTAGCCCGCTGCCGCCAGATTTGGAGTGGACCATCACAGAGGATCTGTTGGAACAGTTGGTGGCGGGGCAGGGGCGGTGGTGGCAGTGGAAACAACGAAAGGTAAAGTCAAATTGAAGCATAAAGAAAATGCTTACTCATAATAATGCACATCTAATCGTTGGAGGGTTTAAGAATATAATAACTAACTCATTTTATTTCAACTTTGTTGGACATCTTAAGGGGAAAAAAAAAAAAAAAGCCGGACATCTCAATTGCCGTTAAGGATTATGATAACTGAAGTTTACTATACTTGAATGAATGGAAGATGCATAATTGTTTCAATTTTGGCTCCATCAAAGTAACTCCAAGTGTAAGCATAGCTCTAGGATGTGACCAATGTATGATTGTTGGATTCTATAACAACCTAAAAGAGGGGGTGAATTAGGTTTTTCAAAAAAAAAATTTGTCCTTTTTATTTTAATTAAGTGAAGCAATTAATAATTATATGACAGTAAGTAAAGTATTCACACAACACAAAGACAAGGATTTTGGGTAAGTGATTCAACTTAAGCTACCTATATTCTGCTTCCTTCAATCTTATTCCTCGAATTACGAAGTCATTTGTCAGTGTTATAAGAGAAACGGCTAATACGGCAGGAAAAGGAAAAAGGTAACTTGCCTTTTGGTTGTAATATAAATGTTATGCTGCCATTCAAGTCTGTTGTTTCTTGTTGTGAGGAACCTAAAACGTTTCAGTCCGTGCGGAAAGAAGTATTCCTACGAAAAAAAAAAAGAAGAAGAAGCTGTGAACAAACTGATTGCTGGTGGTTCCATATTGAAGTCTTATACCATTCAATCAACCTTTCTTTCGACTACCTGCGCAATCATGTTTTGGATTGCTTCCTCATAATATGGCAAGTGGGGGCGATCAACCTCACAGTACATGAATTTGTATCTGCCTCTTGCTTTTACTTGAGCAACTTAGAAATTAACCTTCTTTAGGTATTCACTGACAGTATAAATTTATTTCAACCTCAAGCATGTATGCAACTGTGACTGAGGAAATAAGGAGGTAGAGGGAGAATAACTATGTCACTGTCTCTTCTCAGCAGCCTAAAGGGACTATGGTACGCATGGAATATCCGTGGTTGTATGCTCATAAGCCTGTTACTGCAGGCATTTTTACTTCTTTTAGCGCCCCTCAGAAAGCACTGGGGAAAGAAACCGCTACTGGGATTCATATGGCTGACATACTTGCTTTGGAACACTCTCGATACTGCTGCTATTGCACTAATCTCCAGAAACAAAGGTGATCCTAGTAAACTGAAGGATGGGGGTGAGGACTTCCTGGCACTCTGGGCCTCCTTTCTTTTGCTGCATCTTGGCGGCCCCGATGCACTTACTTCTTTTGCCATTGAGGACAATCAGTTCTGGCTTAGGCACTTGGTGGAGTTCGTTCTTCAGGTCCTGACCATTGCTTATCTCTTCTGTATATCGTTTCCTGAAAGTAAGATATGGATTCCCACTGCCAGGGTGCTTTCGGCCGGGACTATTAAGTTCGCAGAGCGGGTGTTTTGTCTCTATAATGCAAGCTTGGACCGTTTTGGACCTTTAGAGAAGAGAAAGGAGTACGATGGGCCTGACTATGAAGAGGCCGTGAGGATAAACTATCCAGTGAGTTTAGTCGATGTTTTAGAACACGAGGAGGCTGAGATTGTTGAGGATTCTCAAAACACGAATCAACAGAAAGATTTAACTTTACTAAAAGAGGCAGCACACTTGTTTGATACGCTCAAGGGTTTCATTGTGGGAACCATTTTCAGCTCAATACACCGAGATAAGAGCAGAAGACGTTTCCTTCAGAAAGAGTCAAATGAGGCATTCCGTTTGATCGAGTATGAGCTTAGTTTCATGTATGATCTTTTCCACACAAAGGTTGTCGTGGCTTGTAGCCTATGGGGGTGCATCCTCCGAGTTTTTTGCTTCTTTTTCATCCTGGTTGCATTAATATCTTTCGTTTTACTTGAGAAGCAAAATGAGTTTCGTAATAAGGTCGATGTGCAGATTACGCTCACGGGGGCGTTAGGCCTCGAGATCATAAATGCTCTAATGCTTCTGTTTTCTGATTGGACTGTAATTGCTTTGGAGGGCTGGAAAAAATGTTTTTCAAAATCCATCTTCACAAGACGAAGGTGGTCTAGGTCCTGTTCCCAGTATGATATGATAAGCTATTGCTTGGATGGTTCTCCAAAGTGGATGAGCAGGTTGGGTGCTTTTGGGAAATATCTAGAGAAGATGTATATCTGGCATTCCTCGAAGTCAAGTATAGTTGGAGAACATCTGGAGAAATTCATTTTTGAGCAGCTAAAGTGTAGATCGGAAGCAGCAAAGGATTTACGGGCTGGAATGGAAGCATGTTCACAGAGAGGTGCCAAGGCTCTTCTACAGACTAATTGGCAGACTAATCGCGGTTTCAAACTAAAATGGAGCATCGAGGAGTACGAATACGGAGACAGCCTTCTTCTGTGGCATATGGCAACTGAAATTTGCTATCAGAGACTTAATGCCCAAGAACAAAAAGAAAAACACCCTGGATCTCCAGAAAAAATATGCAAACAACTATCAGACTACATGTTTTATCTTCTTGTTACCGAACCTACATTAATGGCCCCTGTGTTGGGTGGTTGGGAAAGAGCCTTCAAGGATACCTGTGCAGAAGCCAAGAGATTCTTCAGCCGAAAGAGATTAAAGGGAACGGATCAACGAAAAGCTTGCATGGAAATCATTAGTGTGAAGACCCCGGTGAGACCAGATATCGTGAAAGGAAGTGAATGCAAATCTGTGCTTTTTGATGCGAGTATCCTAGCGAAACAACTCTCAAAGTCTGGGAATAGCCAGTGGTTTCTAATGAGCGAAGTTTGGATGGAGCTGGTGACTTATGCTGCCATTAATTGTAAACCAATTCTACATGCACAGCAACCCAGTCGCGGCAGAGAACTCTTGACATTTGTATGGCTACTGATGAACCACCTTGGCTTAGGAACACAATTCTACGAGTATGAACGCCAAACTCAAACCATAATGGGTAATGAGTAAGTAGACAGATCAATATGCAGGAATTCACATCAGTGTAATATCGCTTTTCTGCTTAAGTTCCTTATTTAAACTATATCTTCTCATTTTTAAACAATTTTACTTGGATCTTTGATGAAACGTAATGAAGATGTGTCATTGCATATCGCCTTCTATGGTTCTTCATATATTTATTGACGCTTTCGTTTCTTACTAAACAAAGGCCATGTTGAGCCCATAGCACCTTTGTATCATTGCATTGACTGGAACGCCAACATAGGCTTGAGTATCGACAAACATTTCAAGATGTGTCATTGCCCATCACCTGTTATGGTTGTCATTGCCCATCTTTTACAATAGCCTTGAGTATTGAGACCCATGGGACTATGGACTCGACATAGTACACATGATATGTCATAACACCGTGGAAGTCAATACTACCCCTCAAGTAAGTGATTTAAATATATCAAACACATCAAGTTTGGATAATAGCTGCTAGTGCTGTTTATTACTTAAGGCCTTTTACTTAAAGGATACATAGCTGTTTTTTTGAACAAATATGGCAAATTTCAATTAAACTATTCTAAATCTTTTCTCATATAAAATAATAATCTACCTCACTATATTTGGTTCATTCATGGTATATGAGATTCATCACTATAATTTAGCAAAGTGAGTTGTTTAACATGCACACCAAGATCTCAAAACTAACCTAAAGGTAGTATTACCTCTACTTTAGTTAAGGATTTGGAGATCATCAACTATTTCTTTGTCTATTAAGATGGTAAGGAGTCTTCCAATTTGATACCATTACTTGTGAGTGAGCCTTTAGACACAAGACATGTGACTCAATCTAAATCACACTAGGGCTAGGGCCCTTTGAATATACTTAGGCACCTATATTGCTGAATTCTTGTGAAAAAGTTTCAACAAGTGCATAAATTGGCTCAACAATTGCATAAAACAATTGATGTTCGACTTTGTGTGTGTGAAATAGATTCATTATCAAATCAATCTCTAACATAGATCATCATGAGACTCTAGTGTGATAGTGTCATACCATGAGGTCATGACTTTAATGTCCTCATCCATGGATGTCACAATAGGATAAATACTTGACTTTAAGATGAATTCTAAAACAAAACTCTTCTAATTAAGATAAATACCTTGTTTAGATTGGCCATTTTCTATGCTAAGAAAGAACTTAGTTTGACCTAATTATTTCATGCTAAAGCTATAATGGAAAATACAACTTCAACTCTCCATGAACATCTAACTCTTCTTTATAACTAAAATATCATCCCCATAAATAAATAGCATAATAAATGAGACAACTCATCATCTAATAAAGTGTGAGTAGTTGTGGCAAAACTTATTAGAACTAGACTCAATGAATTGTACAATGAACTTTGTATAGTATTGTTCGATGTTTGTTTTAAACCATACAAAATTTTTTACAATAAATAAACATAACCCTTCCACTAAATGTGGAATTCATGAGGAAGGGTCATGTAAACCTCCTCCGACAAGTTGCTATATAAGAAAGCATTTCAAACATCTATTTAACACAAAAACTAACCACAAATAGCGGTAAAAGCAATTTCTTTCAGACTACAACTTTCTCTCTTGTGTACGCGTTCTGCTGTTACTGCTTCACTTCACTTTTTTCAAGCTTGTTCGGTCATACCCAGTTTTCCCGTTGCCTAAACAGCTCCAAGTTAAAACTAAGGCTGCAAAAAACTCCCTGCTCCTTCATCAGGCGGGGGATGGACATTCAAAAACGAATGTCGTTGATACTTAGGCGGAACGACGTCGTCCAGGTGGAAGTTATACACAATTTTGAATGTCGTTTTGAAGCTGTAGATTCTTGGATTTGTTGAGACAGTTCTCCAAGCCGCCCTAACAAGACTTTCGTTGACGCATTTTCATCTGCTATAATAGGTTGAAAATAAAAAAAAAAACTATCATAGAAATTATCCGTTGCATCATCAAACCAAAAATCTAATTAATCATCTCAGCTTGTTATCATCGAAATCATATAAGTATCTTTCATAGAAAGGAGGTTGAGTGGCTGATGACTTAATCACACATATCAAATTCAACAATACCAACTACGTTCCCATGCAAATACTTTAGTAATTGAATTTAGTTATATGCGTGCATGTGTATATATACCATTAATGAAAAATATTATTATTGTTCAAACTTGTATATCATTAGGCTTCAAAATTCTGATTATCTAATTCAAAACTTTTATGTAACTAAATATCTTAACCATTTTACTTTTTGGATTGGAAATCATCAAGTTCAAAAGCAATTCAGGAATACAACACGCAAAATGCACGTAATAAAGGGAAATAGAGGGACACACAAATTTATGTAATTTGAGATGATTTCTATGTACTCATAATATCAAAGGGTAACTTGTCTTCAGCATGATCTCAAATGATGGACGAATATTCTCCAATTCAGCCAACCAATTTGTAAATATTGGACAATAAGTCTCACACTAGAGAAATTGGTTCCAATAAAGTACTTTATAAGCCATAAACACCTATCTTCCTATTAAGGTCTTTTAGAAAGAGATGAACTTAAACCTTTAAGATTGTACCAAAGTCTACTAACCCAACTCCATGATTGAGGTAGCCCTTTGCCCACAAATAAGACCAAGTTCAAACTACAAGGGTGAATTGGACATTCAATCTCATACTAGAGATATTGACACTTGTCAAGAATTTTTAAACCTTGAACATCCTTCTCCTTGATAAGACTTTTGAAAAAAGGTGGACTTGAGCCCTTAGTAGTAAATTACCTCCCCCCCCAAAAAAAAAAACCATACCACTAGTATATACCTACAACTATCCACTAACTACTTGTAGATTTAATTCTCATGTTTACCTTTACTTTCACAATATAAAAAACTAATCTAACCTCCTAATTTTAACTATAATTCCTAAAACTTATTATTTGTGTAAAGCGTGGAACCACATACTATGTCATATTATGTACCATCGGTTTTCCCAGCTACCAACAGCATCAAAGAATCAGCAGCACAAAAATTCTTCCTTTGTGTTTACTTTTTCTCTTAGATTTCTAGGAAAAGTTAGTGGGGTTTCCATTATGCGAATATTTGTTGTAATAAAAAGCACAGCTTGTGCTGTGGCGTGTATATTACTCCAAATTGCCAGCTTTCAAGCCTATCCTTTGCCTACAAATGGTCGATGTCCTTGTCAATAATTAATAAGAGATCCCAATCCTCAACAATAACGTGATTGACATTATTCTATTATAAATAGGGACCATTTCTATGACGGATTTAAGGTAATTGCGGCAAGGACAAGCAAGAACTAGCGACAAATTCAATCCAAAATCTCTAATCAAAATTAAGAACGGAAAGGATCAAGAAATGTATTTTTGGAATTAAAGTTACGAATCCAATTAAATAAAATATTTGCTGATTTCTGATTAAATCAAAATCGATAACATTTTCTTTCCTTATTTATCTATGTATTATTGGCTGTAGTTATTACAAAACGAAAGAAAACATTTTTATTTTTTTTTGTCTTTTTTACTAATGCATGGAATTATCTGTCAAGATTTGGCTTAGAGAACATCAAAAGAAAACATTTTACTTGAGAATGCACTTGTCAATATTTAATTTGTCCTTATCATTGATCTTAGTATATGATTGCTCATTGATATCACGTTGTTTCCCAACTTTTTGTATCAATCCATTCTTTTTCTTCCTCAAACCACTTATTGAATCATAATTTACTATTTTTCTAGGATAAACATCCTATTAGCGGATTAAGACATTAAAGTCTTCTTTCTTTGAGTATAATTATACAATTCACTTTGTTTCCTAGTCAATATTGGCGTTCACTTAGGTCGTATACTACAATTTCTTTTTAATCACGTTCACAAAACATCATTATCATTTTCTTTTTCTTTTTTAATTCATATGAATAATCAATATCACAAGAAGTTGACCATAAACACATCTGATCTAAAGAAAGTTTTCCTTTTTAAATAAAGTTCTCGGTTTTATTCCACAGGTAATGGTATATATTCTGTGTTTCAATGTTTCCAAAGAATTATATTCTCCCATAATCTACCTTTTGACAAGCCAATTACATTAAATGAAAATAAATGTTCTTCTTAAATTCAGCAAACGTGCTTCACATTTATTCCATTTAATATTTTAGCCCATATAATCGAAGTCTTCAAAAAAATTGACAAAAGCATATCCTGGAAAGCATAAGCATCAAATTGAGTAAGCATATTCTACAGCAAAAAATAAAATAAAAATAAAGTGTAACAGAAAAAATATATTGTTGAAGCCACATTTACTAAAATACCCCTACTACCATAGACTTCAACAAAGGGTACGATAGACTTTTCATGAGTTTTGGGCCTACTGACTCTGTGTGGCAGACCACTAGTGCATGTCGGCCAAGCACATGCCGCGTTTAACGTACGACATTGATAAGATTTGTCAGTTGTCGCGCCGTTCACTCTTCCACGTGCTTATCGAGGCCTACGTGTCGTCTAGTTCGAATAAAAACTAATTATTGTTATTACGTGAGGATTTCTCAAATCAAAATGGAATATTGTTAAGTAACTTCATTAACAAAGTTTTTAAAAGAAGGGTAGAAAATACTTGTTGTTAGTTTTGTGAACAGTTTTTATCTTAAATATTCACAATAGGTAACCTCTCAAATAATCTATTACTCTTTAAGAAAAATATATATTACTATCTAGTTGACCATAACCAGATAATATTAAACTTGTTATGCTTCCATTATTTCCTTATTTTTTCATTAATGAAATAGTCCAAAATTAAAATATATAAAATCTACAAATAAAATTTTACTTTTTTTTTTCATTGGTAAAAAAAATAGAAGATTATACTTCCTAGATTTTAATTGAGTTAAGATTTCTTGATAAATACAATTTAAAAAAAAATCTTACGAAATAAGTACTTATAATTTGTATTTTTAACTAAATTAGGTATACTTTACAGTAGACTGTTATCTCTCATTTTAAATTATCAAGTAAAGTTTGGTGTGATTCTGAATCATAAAAATGTATATGTATAACTCTAGTTTAGATAAAAAAATCATTCATCCTACATAACTATTAAGATTTAATATTAATATTCTCTAAAAGAAAAGAAAAAGTTAAAGAAACTAGTCATTTTGATGAATATTGTTTTTTAAATAATTGGTAATCTTGATTGATATTGTAACTCTTTTGGAGATAAAAAAAGATTACCAACCATGGACCACATCATCAGTTTCCCTTTTGGATTTAATCTCTCTACCAGCGAATATTCTTCTCCTCTCTCTTTCCCTTTCCCTCACCGCGAGATAAAGAGGGAGAGAAGAAGAGGAGGAGCAACAACAATCTCAAGACGAAGGAAGGGAGTGACCCAGAAGCAATCAAAGGGTCTTCGAGTTTCCCATTTCCTTACCTCTCCGGAAAGTAAAGGATTCAACGGTTTTGAGAGATGGGGAAGGAAGAGAGGAGTGATGGGGAGGTTGAGGCAGTGGGATCGAAGTTCCCATTGAGCGCTTGGGAGGTTTCTATGGCTTCCACCGTTGTTTTGGTCTTCTTTGTGGGTCTTCTCGGGGTGTACCTGACTCTGCCGGAATCTGATTACAGCTTCCTGAAGCTCCCTCACAACCTCGAAGACCTTCAAATCCTCCGGTAATTTAGTCATTGCTTTCTTTTCCTGTTTCTTCTTTATTATCTGGTTAAAGATTAAAACTTTGGTTTTTTCTGGTGGTGTTTAGTAACTTTTTGCTTATCTGCGAAGGAATGTAATTGTTCTTTTGTGATTTGATGATGGCCTGAACCGAGATTGGGTATTTTTTGGATGGAAAATTTCCCCAGAGATGTCATCCCTGACAAGAAATGAATATTGTTGAGTTTTCGTGGGAAGTTTTGTTTTCTACAGGAACTCATTTTCGTGGGAAATTTTGTTTTGGAGTCGAGTCTTTGTTCAAGGAACTGATTTTGCAAGTTTATTATGTTTTCTGCGTGTGGGGGTTTTTTTCATGAACGAGTATTTGTCTATTTACAGTTTCATTTGGTTGCATCTAGGTTTGCAACAGATTCCGAGTAGAGAGCATTGACTGCAGATGTAAAGAATTTTTTCTTCTCTCTTTTTGCTAGAGACAAGTCGATTAAAAAGGGATCTTTTTTCTTGATCGCTCAATCATTATTTTCCAAATTTGCGCTGATTAAATGGAAGTAATTGAGAGAAAATCGGATATGAAAGAGATAATGCGTTTGGTTTCTGGTATAGGTCAAGTTAATTTTGGGTGTAATTAAAATTGGCTTGTGGAACCACTCAACGTACCTCGTTATCTTAATCAACTTATTGTATGGTCAACACCTGTTGAATCAGTCTTCTTTGAGGTTAACCATTGACTCGTGGTTTGCCTCTGATCGCTACAGTATCGTTTGACAAAAGAACTATAAATAGTCTTCATGTTGAATGTATTCGAGTCTTCAAGTACGATCTGCAGCAAATTGGTGGGCTAGCCTGCTTTTTGATTAGTGCTTTTAACTTTAGACTTGATGGTTTCCAAAATGATTGTGTGGAAAAGAAGTAGATTGGTCATTGTTTCCTATACCCGCGTTCTTTTCCTTTTGGTTTCTGAATTGAAAGTGTTGGCATGCAGACTACCAATTCATTTGCCAAAAAAGAAAAAAAAAAGAAAAAGAAAAAGAAAAAAAGGGGACCTTATTCCTTCTAGGTTGGGTGCAAAGTGATGCTGCTCTGCACTTTTAGGGTGATAAACTAGATTTTGGGACAATTTGGACAATATTACTTATCGGGTACTAAATATCCCCCTAGATACGGCACTTGACCAGCTTAATGTGCTGGGGATGCCACCTAGCTGAGAAGGAATACATTATGCATTTGTAATTTTGTCAGTATGATGAGACGAATCAGCATTTGACTGAAAAGGAGGTCAATTGCCCACTGCTGGCCCTGTAAAGTGAGCACTAAGGTAGCACATTAGTGCTACTCTCTCGTTGGCCACTCTAACACAGAAATCAATGCACTTGCTTTGGGCAGCCTGAGACTATATCATTACACGCACAATAGGCCCTACGATTGACTGAATATCTGAAAATCACTTTAGTCAGTATTCCGTTGGCACTTGGCTGTGGTCTGTAAAACATTTTATAGCTGTTGAGGATGTGATCTGGTACATGTTGCTGGTACTTTATTTATGTCTCCTTTGTTGGTCCTTGGTTGTTATCAGAAAGTTTTCCCCTTGTTTGATAATTTTGTTTGTTGTTTGCTATAAATGGTTAATTTATACAGTGATTGTGGATTCATTGATAATTTTTTTGTTTCCTATCTTTTCCGTAGAGATCACTTGGAGAACTACACAAGTGACTATACTGCACAAGTCCTGGTTGGATACTGCGTAGTTTACATTTTCATGCAGACATTTATGATTCCTGGAACTGTGTTCATGTCATTGCTGGCTGGAGCCCTTTTTGGCGTCTTCAAAGGTGTAGCACTTGTTGTCTTCAATGCCACAGCGGGTGCTTCTTCTTGCTTTTTCTTCTCAAAGTTGATTGGCCGGCCCCTTCTCTCTTCTCTTTGGCCTGACAAGCTAATATTCTTTCAAGCCCAGGTGAGTCTCAACTCCCCTGTTAACTGTCCTTGGGTCTATGGACCCTCATATTGCTAATAAAATAACTACATTTTTTACTTCCAGGTGGCTAAAAGAAGAGCGCGTCTATTGAACTACATGCTTTTTCTGAGATTGACGCCAACATTGCCAAATACATTTATCAACTTTGCTTCTCCAATTGTTGATGTGCCATATCATACGTTTCTCCTTGCAACCATAATCGGCCTTATACCAGCGGCTTTCGTCACTGTCAGGGTATTGTCCCGTCGATCATTCTATAACCTTAAGTGTTTGTATTTAACCCTGATCTAGTGGGTGAAAGTAAAATTAAGGTTACCTCAGATGATATTAAGATGAAACGGATTCTTTTATAGCATATGGACACAATTTATAGAAAGAACTCAGACTTAGTTTGCCATCTGATGAGCTAATCTGATCTGGTTGTGTTAGGATGTGGAAGGTTTATTAGGAATCTCACAAATGATTCAACAGTCCTGGACATTAGTCACTTGTTAGAGATTTTCTTCTTTTCAAATGATGATAGTGAGTTCTTCACTTGTTAAATGTGGGTTCTTGAATCATTAGCTTTAGTGAGAATTTGCTTTAATATTGGTAGTGCTTAAAGATTAATCACCCTCTTGGTATCCATGCAGGCCGGACTAACTCTTGGAGAGTTGCAATCCATTGGGGATCTATATGACTTCCAATCAATTGCTACTCTGTTTCTCATTGGTGTTGTCTCCGTTACACCCACACTGGTGAGCAAGGGTAAAGAAGAGTAAGCATTCTTCTGGCTGAACCGGCTTAGCGTCGAGGCCACCGTGTTAGCCGCCGGCGGCCGCACAAGTTCCCCCTTATATTTCTGTACAGATCAACGTCAAATAAAATCAAGCAGCAAATGAAGACAATGTATAGCTGTCTTCTAAGCTTGGTGATTTCATTGACAATCTGCGCCATTGGAGATCATTATGTTGGGAAAGCCCGCAAATTAAAGGACATCACTACTACATTCTCTCATGTATAATATTCGTTTCTGAGGATAACATTTAAAGTCAGTTTCATTAACTATCAACTTGCAGTTCTAGAGATATGTACAGTGTTGTTAGTGAAACAATGGGTAGGAAGTACCTCCAGATTTATCATTGTTTGTGTTTTCAATTTGGATGTTGATCGTTTGCTTTTTAATGACCAAATTCATTCTTGGAAGATGTATTAGTTGTTGATGTGCTGTGAGCATCATGTTGGGTATGTGAATATCACGCAATATAGCGTTTGTTTGATCAAAAAGAGAACAGAACGATAAAGAAAGATGCTGTATAATGCTGTGGATTGACGCAAGAAAGGAGCAGCTTCCTGTCTTTTCACTTCAGGCGCCTACCCAACAAGACTTTAAAGGTTGAGTAATAAGAGTAAATGGAAATTTTATGTGTAAGGGTGAAACAATAATTTAATTAACAAAGGAATCGAATTTTTTTCACGTGACTTATCTTCATATTTAGCTTTTAGGGCCATCATTTACAGGAGTAGTTGTGTGAGAATTTTTTATTAACCTAACTCATTGTCACAACTATGTTTAGTTGTTTTTATAAAAGACTAATTAAATTTAGGTAATTATAGAACACCATAAGTTAGGCGTATATGATGCACAATATATTCATGACTTTTTAGTATATTTTTATTTTGACTTATAGGTCTTAAGCCAACTTCCTACGGATTAAGTCTTTATATTTATTCGAGATTTGATTATTATGTTTAATCTCATTGTTATTAATAAAGTTGCTAGGTACCATCCTCATTATAAAAAAGAAAAAAAGATTGTATAATATAAGCATTGACATGAAAATATTAAAAAGATTTGTTACTAGATGTTACACATATTATAATTTTTTTCAATTTGTTTATGAGGCATTTGGGAAATTTTATGTATGTTATGTCATTCAATAAAAGTTCACAATAATTAAAAAGAGTTGTTTGAAATTTAATTTATTAGTGGTTTCTATACACGTGAAAAAAGATAATTTATTAGTTATGGTGATACGAGCACAACTCATTTGTTAGTGGTTTCTATAGGATACATGTATAATTGTTAATGTTCATTTCTCGTTTATCTCCTCAACAACCATTCTTTGAGCACACGTTGATGAGGTTGTCATGGATATGCAGAGTTGTCACGTATCTCTTTACTTTAATTATCTTTTCCTATGTTGATTCCTAACTTGGTTTCTTCCTTATTATAATCATCGTCAAATTGCTTCCTACGTTTCTTATTTAGTAAAACAGTGGTCAAGGTTATCCTCCTTTTGGTAATGTGTTTGGCAAGTATGTTCTTCCTTCCTAGATGGATTTGGATGATGTGCTTTTTAAGTAATACTCTTCCTTGCAGGAAATCTGCTTACTGGGTGTTATGTCATATCATCTTCAAACCACCTGATTTTTATATTTACTGGTTTTTAATGTTTTTATGTACAAATTGTAAGTATAACTTATAAAATTCATAGTTAATTTTTAAGAGTTAGACTTTCCTCCTAACTTTTATATCTTTACAAGGTATAACTTTTCAACCTAAGTTTTTGAGCCAACTTTGTCTAAGTGGATAAAATGTGTCAAGTTCTACCCCTGTTATTGAATGCAAAAACAAAAAAAAAGAAAAAAAAAGAGGATAAAATAATGACAAAAAGAAAAGGTAATAGAAGAGAGGGAATGACCTGGTCTTGATGGATCGAGTTGAACTAAACAAAAACCGTACCCACAAGGAAACCCAATTGCAAAGTTTCAGAAGGAACAGGTACAAGGAAACGTAAATCAAAAGAAGAATTTTTCAGATATGTTTGTAAATTTTCCATTTTCATAAAATGAACAAATTGTTAATACACAGTCAAGCAGGGAGTAGTGATGATTACCATGTCTTGATCCTTTCTTACATACAGTGATTGCCTTCTATTGAAGTTTCCTACTTGAATTTCTTGGCCTTCTTGTTCCGATGGAAGCTCCCAGGACTCTGCTTATCAGGCTTTCTTTTCATCCCTGCTCGTTTTGCAGCACCACCATCCTTGACATCTTTAGCTTTTCTGGCAGCAACTGCTGGTCTTTTCCCCGTCCGTTCCTTTGGCTTCTTCTCCACTCTCGGACTCTTGGAATTCAAATTGCTAGGTCGTATGCTTTTGGCATGAGCTTTCTTTTGGACCCCGGATTTGCTTGCTCGCAGGCCCTGGTAGGAGGACATGGGGGCCTTCACATTTGTGTTCTTATGGCTGTCTGGAGTCCTGGGATCCACAGCCTGCCTCTTGGCGGGAGAATTGGTGGTCTGTCCAGCTGATGGATTAGGTCTCTTGGATGGGGTGGTAGAGTCCTTTTTTGCATGGGAGACCCTGAGTTCTCGATCTCGAAGCTTCAAGTTCCGCTTCCTAACAACCAGATTTGCAGCTTCCTGCAAATATAACATAAAAATCATGGTGTAATTAATGGAGTCCAAAATTCTAACAGGAATAGTGGGATACATGACCCTTTAGATAAATCTATATGCCTATATGCAGCTTGACAGAACAGTCTTGGAAAGTAATTCCACACTAGTCAAATCTTACCCATCTAAGAAAGAATCAATATTGTCAAACACAGAATGCACATGGTATACCCAATTCCAACCCCATCCAATTTGCTTCACTGATAAAAATGGCACTATGGAAGAAACTCTGAGCTAATTACACACTATCTAGCTTTGTCCAAAAGAGATTTTCCAATTGACCCTCAACCTCCAAAGATGTCCACAAACATTCAGTGACGCAAATGGTTGAAAGCCTCATGATATTACTTCCACAGCTAAGGTGTTAAGAGCAGCTCTGCTTAAAAAAGGAGCTTACAACTATAATTTGCCGTGAATTACTATATCAGCCCACAATGATTGTTGCGTCATGTTATGCTTCAGAATTACATACAGAGTAGTTGTTGAACCTTCTTCAACTCACATAAACAATTCTTCTGGATGATTAATTCAATTTGAACCAAGAACTACAAATTCTATAACTATTCTCATTACCGCGATTTTAACCCTTTAGAAACTCATTAAGCATTCAAAACTAGATAAAAGAACTTCAATAAACTGACAGATATGAAGTTAAAAGGTCTTACCCTTGTTTTGAGCAAGACATAGGCAATGCCCTTTCCAAGATGCATATGAGGATGTCTAATGACCCTAATGGCTTCCACGCTGGATCCCACTTTGTCAATGCTAGAAAATAACTGATAAAGTTCTTCATCCTGCAAAAATAATGAAAAGGAACATATGTCCAGATTGGAACAACGTACGCATAATCAGTATTACATACCTAAAAAGTCTATGCAAGCAAATTACCTTTACATCATATGGAAGGTTACCAACAAAAACAGTCCTCTTGCTATCATAAAGTGAACCACTCTCCCCTTTCAGCTTTTTACGAGGCGGGCATGCTCGGTCAACACGGATGTGGTTTCCTCCAACCTAGAACAAGTTGAAAAGAACATCATACACAATAACTCATGCTAAAACATCAAACTTGACAAAGAAACATGCTGATTGCTGAGGTTTCAGATAGGAACATACGATAGCCATGTTATGGGACAGAGCAGCCTGAGCAGATTCCTCCGTTTTAAAAACAACGTAGGCATGGACACTGCAATACGAAACTCAGTCATAAGCAAAATGACACTTATTGAAGCAAAGAATAGGTAAAAATCACAGCACTCGGATATCAATCAGCTATTAAATGGTCCAAAATAGAAAAAGAACTTTAGCTTAAACGCAAATTCTATCTAGAAGTCATCACTAAGGAAAAGTAAACATATTGGCAGCACAGAGAGATGAAATTATCGTGAAACTAAAATCATTTGAACACCAAAGCAAAATGAAAAGAATTCAATGCATTAAAGCGAAGTCAGGAAAAATCAATGGACAACATAAAACAAGTGCCAAAACAATCAAAAGCTCAAAGAGCAAACCATTCAGACAAGTTAAATAAATCAAACTAGAAGAAATCAAGAGAACAGGGTGATTACATGTCAACATTTTCGTTGATTTGCTTTGTAATGATCGCTTCCTTTCTTGGCCTTTTTGTCTGCAAAACAAAAACCATATGGGAAAATCACATCTCTGTTTAATATAGCATAATAAAAACGAAAACATACGCATTTCTCGGACCCTATGCAGTTAAATTCAAACAGAAAATCATCGTCGAAGACTCACATCCAAAAGGGGCACAGAGCGGGTCCTCACAGACTCCACCTCCCCAAATTGCTTGAACTCTTTAATCAAAACCTTCTTCTTCACCTTTAGCGGCAGATTCCCGACAAACACAGTTCTCAAAAGCTTGCTCTCATCGTCGTAACCTTCCGGCGAAACCACCAAATCCTCCACATTCTCCACCGTTTTCCTTTTCTGCCCCGCAAGTTTCTTCTTCTCCTTCAAACCCTTCTCTCCCCCTTGTTCGTCCTCCCCCGCCACACCATACTTCTTTGTCTCATACTCTCTCTCAATCTCATCTCTCTTCCTCTTCCTCTTTTTCTCATTTTTATCCGTACCCAAATCAATGTTTTCTCCGTTGGCTTTGGCTTCCCCTTCTTCTTTATTCAACACCCCATCAGAGCCAGCACCCAAATTAGGGTTCGCAATATTAGGGACTTGCAACTTCCTGCCCTTGTCTTTCTTCGACCCCCCATTGGAATCAGCAGCCAAACTCGACTTTCCAACCTCCTCGTCATCAAACGCACCGTTTGGTTCAGCTCCAAGACCAGACTTTTGGGTTTTCCGTTCCTTTGATTTCTTCGTCTTCAACGGAGCTTCCGAAGTCTCGGCAATCGAATCCGTCTCAGGGTTAGGGTTCTTCTCCAAACCCCTATCCCTCTTATTCCTACCATCAAGATTAGAGCTTTCCGAGACAACGTCGTTGGTCCTACAGAGAGACTCCGCCGGAGAAAACCCCGAAGACTCCTGGGGCTTTCTCCGATAAGGGTTGCTTTCGGAGAAGATGGAAGCGGCGGCGGTTTGGCCGTCCGCGCCATTGCCAAACAGGGTTTGGAAAATGTCCGACGAGGACGGCGCACCATCGTTTTGAACAGAAGGGTCTCGCGGCTTGGGTTTGTGCTTCAGCTTTCCCATTTTTTGTTTAGGGTTCGGTTTGAAAGAGCTGCGGAAAGAGACGTTGAAGACGAAGATTCAGGAGAAATATTTGAAGACAGACGGCGCATGGACGTGGTTTTAGGACCAGCTGCGTTAGAAATAGGGCTGTTCTTCTTCTAATATTAAAAAAAGAAAAAAATTTAATATACCTGAGTTACATAAAAATTATTATTATTTTTAAGTAGATATAAGTTTGACAATCAATGATTCCTTAATTACATTTTTTATGATTATTTTCTTGCTAAAGCTTTTAATATATTTTAGTGTGATTTTTTCATATAAAAATGGATTTAGAGGTATAATGATATCAAATTAATCAATAAATTACTAATCTAATGATACTATTATTGAAATATGAGAATAAGAATCATTCCTTGACATTTAGATACTATTCATGGAAAATATACAGTACAAATCTGGTATTAAGATATCTGTTTACAGAGGCTACAAGGCCTTTTTAAAAAAATGAAAAATTGACCTGGAAGTTGCTGGCTTTTGTTTGTGATAGTTGTTAAATCTTACCATCTTTCCAAAAATTTCTTGGAATTGTTTGAGTTTTCATTGGTAGACACTGTTTGCAGACATCCTGTGTTGAGGCACTTGGGTTTGGGTTAAAAGGTGTCCACCAAGAATGCTTAGATGGGTTTTGAAGGCCCGTGTCATGCCTTATGAGGCTCAAAGTGTACAAATTAGATGTAGAACTATAAAATATTTGTATATTTATTTTGGTCCAGAAACGAGAAAAAGAATAAATATAAAATACTTCTTTTTTCATTTTGTAAATCCAAATAGGTTTATCTCCTGCTAATTTTCTTTCTTAGTTTATTTTGTTAATAGCGTGCACGACAGCATTTTCTTTTATTTCTTTTTTGTTTGAAGATCACTACTCTTTTAGAATATTATTTACGGTATTTAGTGCAAAAGCGGGAAGAGTTTATTGTCCTAATTTATATAAATGCAACCATTTTTAGAGGACAAAAGGGTAAGTAATTAAATAATCTAAAATTCCATCAAGCTTTGTTTGATAGATTAAATTGGGAAAGAACGACTTATTTTAAAGAATATTTAGGTTAATCAAGAATGCAACCAAAGAAATTTAACTTAGAATATTTACTTGGAATACCGAACTTTTTTAACATAATGCACTCCTCCTTTTGTAATCCTACAAAATTTTCAATTTGCAAAAATCAATTCCTACGTGTGCACACTTGGGAGCCGAGAAAGTTATCCATTACTTGTTCTTGTTCTATACGTTCACTCTTTCTATACGTCCACCCATCGATTGGACTGTGTCATGAATCGGCAGCCATGAAATAAAAAAATTAATGCCATCTCTTATAGTAAAAATCAACCTTGAGAACAATAAGAAAGTACCTGAATATTGTGATCCTGGTAGATTTTTGATTTGTCAGGAAGAATTTCAAAATGCGGAGTTTTGCCCGGTTTTTCTTAAGTGCAACCATAGTTTCATGTGCTGCTGCAACAAAGACTTATATCTGTCCAGTTTACCCTAAATAGTTGAGGGGTATATTGAGGAATTCCGTTGCTGGAAATTATATTTTCAAAGATGCAGTGAAGAATACTAGTTTCATAAAAGGTTTTTTTTTTTTTAATTGTTTCCTTTTTGAATTTGTAAATTAATAGCTTCCTTTTACCTTAGTAGAAAGATATAATTCTTTTAAAAAGACTTCTTGTCCTATTTTCTTGACTTTTTTAGATGCTATTATTTTGTATTTCTTATTATTCTTTATATTTCTCTTTTTGTACTTGATTTGTTATATCACTCAAAAATAAAGAGTATAGAATAATAATATCCAAAAATAATCACAAAAACGAGATTAGAAGTCCTTTTAAAAATTACTTTTTTTTACCAAGATGATTAAAAAATAAAAAAACAATCTTTTAAAAACAAAAAAGCAATTCTCAATA